>SJYQ01016118.1:79097-104549 GCA_006410935.1 Redunca redunca | reverse complement strand
GAAACTCCAGTACTTTGGCCACCTCATGCGAAGAGTTGACTCATTGGAAAAGACTCTGATGCTGGGAGGGATTGGGGGCAGGAGGAGAAGGGGATGACCCAGGATGAGATGGCTGGATGACATCACTGACTCGATGGACGTGAGTCTGAGTGAACTCCGGGAGTTGGTGATGGACAGGGAGGCCTGGCGTGCTGCAATTCATGGGGTCTCAAAGAGTCGGACACGACCGAGCAACTGAACTGAACTGAACTGAGCCATAAGTTTGTCTCTATGTCTGAGAGTCTGTTTCTGGTTTGTGAATAAGCTCATTTGTGTCATGTCAGGTTGCACATGTACGTGACACCGGATGGTACTGACTCCTCGTCTGACCTAACTCACAGTACGATAATCTCTAGATCCACCCATGTTGCTGCAAATGGCGTGACTGCATTCTTTTTTATGGTTGAGTAGTATTCCACTGTGGAGAAGGCAATGGCACCCCACTCCAGTACTCTTGCCTGGAAAATCCCATGGACGGCGGAGCCTGGTGGGCTGCAGTCCATGGGGTCGTTAAGAGTCGGACAAGACTGAGCGACTTCACTTTCACTTTTCACTTTCATGCATTGGAGAAGGAAATGGCAACCCACTCCAGTGTTCTTGCCTGGAGAATCCCAGGGACGGGGGAGCCTAATGGGCTACCGTCTATGGGGTCACACAGAGTCGGACACGACTGAAGCAACTTAGCAGCAGCAGCAGCAGCAGTATTCCATTGTGTATATATACCACATCTTCTTTATTCATTCATCTGTTGATGGACTTTAAATTGTTTCCATGCCTTGGCTATTGCAAATAGTATTGTAAATGAATATTTCGGTACATATATCTTTTTTAATTGTATCTTTCTCAAGCTTTTGAATCCAGCAAGGGGGATTGCTGGATCATATGGTAACCCTATTTTTCGTTTTTTGAGGAACCTCCGTACTGTTCTCCACAGTGGTTGCACCACTTATTTCCCATCAGAGTGCGGGAAGGTTCCCTTTTTGCCAAACCCTCTTTAACATTTGTTATTAGACTTTTTAATGATGGCCACTGTGTGGTGGTACCTTATTTCAGTTTTGATCTTTATTTCTCTGAATGAGGTAACTTACTAAGTTCACAGTGGAGTTTTAGTTTGCAGGATCTTGAAGTTATAAAATCAGTAAGTCAAACAAGTAGGCCTTCAACAGCAAGTAATCCTAAAAGAAATTGTGAATCTTTTATTTTCAATAATCCCTATAAATTTGTGTAGTGCGGGCAGTCATCATGCCCCTGTACTTAGATGAGAATTCAGCAATCCTATGACTTTTCTGAAATTGTTAGGCAGTGATTCAATTTAGAGATTTGAAAGTATCAGTTAATATGTCAGCCTTCTGGGCTGGTTCCTGAAGGCAGGTGACATGTCTCCCTGCTTTGGGTGTGACAGGTTTTAGCTCGCTCTCTCTTCCTCCATCGTTTTCCTGATCTGGCTTAGTCTGATGCTGGCCCCTTTGTAAGTTGGGACACAGGGTTGGATCAAATTTAGGGAGTGGGGGTGCTAGAGAGTGTAGGAAGGTCCCTCTTGATAGGTACTTTCATAAGATGGCTTTGAGATCTCTGGGCCTGGCAGGGGTTGATAGATGCCTTGTTTTGTCATATGGACTTTCACGTAGCTTCAGAGGGTCCCCTGCTAGGCACCCCCAGCTGCCTCTCCCTTGCTCTGGTCCTTATCAGCCACTGATGCACATCACTGATGTCCTTCCTTTGAGAGCTTTTTCCCTGTGTGCTGCTCTTTGGAGCAGGACCCCTTTTTAAAAGACCTTGCAGGAAGCAGATGGAAAACTCAGATGGAGTCATTGA
The DNA here is from genome assembly GCA_006410935.1 of Redunca redunca. NCBI lineage: Eukaryota > Metazoa > Chordata > Mammalia > Artiodactyla > Bovidae > Redunca > Redunca redunca. Next base: position 102,695 of record SJYQ01016118.1, on the reverse strand, counting down.
AGGGGAGTTTAATGAAGGGATTGTTTGCAATGAAGTGAACAGGGGAGGGTGAAACCAACCAGAGATGTGAAGTGACCTGAAATTGGCGAGAGTGGAGAACAGTAACCACCCTAATCATAAAAGAACAAGTGAAGGGAAAGCTGCAAGAAAGAGCTACCGAGTAGGAACCGTGGCCTCCCATAAGCCAGCATTTTGCCAACCTACCACCCAGGAGGATGGTGCCCTGGGAATGGATGCCCCGACCTCTCTTCTCATGTTCTTCGATCTCCCTTGATGCCTCCTACTGACCAAATCCAACCGGAAGTCAGAAGTGAGGGAGCCATGTCAAGGTAGCTTATAGAGGTCAACCTCCTAAGCCACAGAGCAGGGTACAAAAGGGTGGACAGCAGACTTAAGGAGGCAAACAGAAAGCCTCTTCATGACCTCAAAGGGCTCTTAACGTGGGTTCCACGGCTTCATGGACTGGCCCACATCGCACTCGGCTTTTTTCTTGACTGCATTCTTTTTATTTTTATTTAATTTGGACTGCACTGGGTCTTCGTTGCTGCACCCAGGCTTTCTTTAGTTGCAGAGAGCAGGGGCTTCTCATTGCGGTGGCTTCTCTTGTTGCAGAGTGTGGGCTCTAGGACTCATGAGCTTGGTAGTTACGACTCATGGGCTCCAGAGCCCAAGCTCAGTAGTTGTGGCACACAGGCTTCGTTGCCCTGAAGTATGTGGAATCTTCCTGGACCAGGGATTGAACCTGTGTCCCCCATATTGGCAGGCTACCACTGAAGGCCTGACCGCATTCCCCCTTAGCTGGCCCACTCCAGCTGGCCTAGACATCTCTCCATTGCCCTAACCATGTACTTGTTCCCTCCCTGCTGGAATGTTCTTTCTCCACCCTCCACTTAGGAAATCTTCATTCTTTATGGTTCATTTTAAGCATCACTTACTCATGGAATCTTCCCTTCAAAGCCCTGTACTTCTACACACTGCTTTGTGTATTTGGTATTCATTCACCGTTAACCATGATATTTTACTTATCCGTTTATTTGACTGCATCAAGTCTTAGTTGTGGCTTGCAGGACCTTTCATCGCAGAGCACGAATTCTCTAGTTGTGGCGCACAGGCTCTGGAAAGTGTGGGCTCAGTAGTTGCAGCGTGGGTGCTTAGTTGCCCCGAGGCACATGGGATCCTAGTTCCCCCATCAAGGATCGAACCTGAATCCCCTGCATTGCAAGGCAGCTTCTCAGCCACTGGACTACCAGTGAATTCCCAGTTCAATGTTTTCAGTGACAGTCTTTCCCCTCTTTTCCTCTAGACACAAGCTCCTTGAGGGCAGGGGCTACTTCTACCTAGAGGCTGACACATAGCAGTTCAGGAAGAGTTCATTGAGGGATGGGTGTCCTCCATCTGGGCCTCAGTTTCCTCAAAACAAGGGACTTAATGCAGAGGACATGAAAGGCTGCTTTGAGTTCTCAAATTCTCCAAGATGTAAATACTATTCCCATAGGTGAGACCCTCTCGACTTCTCTGTCAAGAAATTTCTTCCAAGTTTATACATGAACCAGGGAATACAGTAGGGGGAGAAGGTTAGAAAATCTCAGATTACTTATGAGAGGGGGGAAAAATAGCATTATGGTGAATGTATACAGTTTCTCAAGGAAATGAGCAATCTCTTCTTTGATGGGATATGTGAAAGCTACACTGGAAGGAATAATTAGATTAAATGGTGATGTAAACTGGAAAGGAAGCCTTACTTCCTGCACTACTCCAAATGTCTTACAGGTGTCAGCAGGACCCACCCGCTTAGTAATTAGGGTGTTTTAACTGTCTCCACTTAACTAAGTGCAAATGATTGAAAACGGGGTTTTCGCCGGGGCCCCTGGCACCAGGAGAACGTTTTGGTGAAACGAGCTTTGTTCTCCATTACCAGAATAAAATAAAAAACAGGATTTGTGGTAAATGGATGTTGTAATGGTTTCTATTTTACCCCACATGGCCCAAGGCTCTGCTAGCATGTGCCCCAGAAGCTTTGTGACCCCAAAGAGAATGTATCTGAGTGGGTCGCTGAGTGCAGAGCTGGAGGGAAGGCTCTGATTGAGGAGTAACAAAAGTTCTGTCAAGACCTGGCTCTTCCAGCAAGATGTGTGCAACCCTGGGAAAGCCAGCTAGAACTACCTGATCCACAAAGGGGACAGGGTGACAACCCTGAGACACAGAGGTTTTCTGATGGGCAAGAGAGATAGCAGAGCAGGATGGAAACACTTCAGTTTTGGAGCCAGGCACCCTTACATTCCAGCCAGGGCTCAGCCACTTACCACGTGGGTGACCTTAGGCAGGTGACTTATCTTCTCTGAGCCGCAGCTGTCTTGTATGAGAGCTTGAATATAATAAGACCCACAGCCTGTATAGCACAGGGAACTCTACTCAGTGCTCTGCGGTGACCTAAATGGGAAGGAAATCCAAAAAAGGAGGAGATACATGCATATGTGTAGTGATTAACTTTGCTGTACAACAGAAACTAACGCAACATTGTAAAGCAACTATACTCCAAAAACTAATTTTAAAAAATTTTGCTAAAAACAAATCTTTCATAACCACACAGATCTCAAATTTTAAAAATATCTAAGTCGCAGTCCTCCTGCCCAGTGGCTGAATAGGATCGCTATAATATGGTCACAATAACAAAGCGCAAATAGCTGGACAGGTTGGCCCTTCCATTTCCAAAAATTCAGTCTTTGCATTCATTCATTCATTTGGCAAATATGTCCGAGTCCCTACTATGTTGTTGTGCAGTCACTCAGTCCTGTCCAGTTCTTTGCGACCCCATGGACTGCAGCACACCAGGCTTCCCTGTCCTTCACTATCTCCCAGAGTTTGCTCAAACTCATGCCCATTGAGTAGGTGATGCCATCCAATCATCTCATCCTCTGTCACCCCCTTCTCCTCCTGCCTTCAATCTTTCCCCAGCATCTGGGTCTTTTCCAATGAGTCTTCTTTGCATCAGATGGCCAAAGTATCGGAGCTTCAACTTCAGCTTCAGTCCTTCCAATGAATATTCAGGGTTGATTTCTTTTAGTATTGACTGGTTGGATCTCCTTGCAGTCCAAGGGACTCTCAAGAGTCTTCTCCAGCACCACAGTTCAAAAGCATCAATTCTTTGGCGCTCAGCCTTTTTTATTGTCCAGTTCTCACATACATACATGAATACTGCAAAAACCATAGCTTTGACTATATGGACCTTTGTCAGCACAGTAATGTCTCTGCTTTTTATCTCTGCTTTTTAATACACTGTCTAGGTTTGTCATAGCTTTTCTTCCAAGGAGTAAGCATCTTTTAATTTCATGGCTGCAGTCACCACAGTTTCTTGGAGCCCAAAAAAATAAAGTATGTCATTGTTTCCATTGTTCCCCATCTATTTATCATGAAGTGATGGGAGCAGATGCCTACTATGTGCCTGGCCCAAATTATATAGTAGTCAGCAAGGCAGCCATGGTCCCTGCCCACATGAGCCTTACAGTCTACATGAGATAGAAGAGCACAGACTTCACATAAATAGAGAAGTCTGTGAAAGAAAATTCATAGTCCTGTGAGAGCAGTTAATGAGGAGTGTTATCTAGATGAAAGAGCTCAAGGAAGACTGCCCTGAGGAAGTGGCATTGAAGCTGTGACTTAAAGAATGAGTTGGTATAATCCAGGGCAAGATTACACCAGACTGTGGGAAGAGTTATGTCTGAAGGCTGAGAGGTGGGAAGGTGCTTGGAAATGAGAAACAGCCAGGACAGTTTTGTTAACAAGGGGAGGAAAGGTGCATGGTGAGGCGGGTGAGGTGAGCAGAGACCAGCTCGAACTGATTTAATGCTATACACAGGGGTGAAAAATCTCTCCCCAGATTGCTTTTATAGGGCAGAGTCCTGCCTGGGTCCTGGGCTTGATGGTTACCAAGACAACAGGGGAGAGCAAACAACGCCTGGACTGGGTGGGAGACCTGTGCCCTAATCTCAGATTTGTCACCTAATCCTCACAAAGCATATCTGTAGCTTCATTTCTTTTTTAATTGAAATATAGTTGATTCACAGTGTTGTGTTAGTTCTAGCATACAGCAACATGATTCAGTTATTCATATATGTATTCTTTTTCGTATTCTTTTCCATTATGGTTTACTGTAGGGTATTTAGTATAGTTCTCAGTACAACCTTGTTGTTTATCTATTTTATATATAGTAATTCATATCTGATAATTCCAAACTCCTAAATTATCCCTCAGGGGCTTCCCTGGTGACTCAGTAGTAAAGAATCTGCCTGTAATGCTGGAGCCTCAAAGAGACACAGGTATGATCCCTGGGTCAGAAAGATCCCTTGGAGAAGGGCATGGCAACCCGCTGCAGTATTCTTGCTTAAAGAATCCCATGGACAGAGGAGCCTGATGGGCTACAGTCCATGGCAGAGTCAGACACCACTGAGCGACTGAGCATGCGTGCAAACTACCCCTCTCCTACCCTCTTTACTCTTTGGTAATCAGAAATCTGTTTTCTATGTCTATGAGTCTGTTCCTGTTTTGTAAATAAGTTCATATGTATCATATTTTAGATTCTACATATAAGCAATATCATGGGTTCATCTTTCTCTGACCTACTTCCCCTAGTATGACCATCTCTAGTTCCACTCATGTTGCTGCAAATGACAATATTTCGTGCTTTTTATGACTGAGTAATATTCCATTGTATATATGTACATCTTCTTTATCCATTCATCTGGTGATGGACACTTGGTTGCTTCCATGTCTTGGCTCTTGTAAATGGTGATACTATGAACATAGGAATACATATATTGTTTTGAATAACAGTTTTCTCTGGGTATATGCTCAGGAGTGGGATTTCTGGGTTATATGTCAGCTTCAATTTTAGTTTGTTAAGGAACTTCCATACTGTTTTTCCCTAATGGCTAAAATAATTTACATTCCCATCAACAGTGTAGAAAGATTCCATTTTCTCCACACCTTCTCCATTTAGCTTCACTTCTTGATGCCTCACTTTCCCTCCACCCAAATAAGATGCATTTGGGCAAACTCATCCAACCTAAAAATCTCAGATTCAAATTTTTAACTTCTTGACAACTTCCTTGGGTGTCACAAACACCAGGACAGTCATTTCCAAAAACAAAGAGAAGGAAGCATCTGTGCTCTCAATCCTGTTCCACTGCCATCCCTGGGAAGTCTCAGGAGAAGCACTTAGGGAGGGGAAGCAGACAGCAAGGCCCCACAGAGGATGCACTGTCAGTAAGGTAAACAGCTGTCAGGGACAGAATGACAGTATTCAGGGCCCTTGCCAGCCTTTGGGGAGTGGAGTGGAGCCTGCAACATGATCCCCCAAGGTGGAGCCTCTCCGAGGACACCCGGAACAAAGAGGACCTTAGATTTTCCACTTGGGCTTGCTCTATTCTTTAATCATTTTAGCTTCCAGTCTACCAGTCCTTAGATTAACCAAATCTCTAGCAATATTGGCTGGGTGGACACAGGCTAAGTCAGGTGGAAAGTTAAGGCAATTATCCAGATGAGTCAAATCTTGCAAAAGGGGGAGGGGAAGTACTGAATGGGAGGCCTGGCACAGCTTGGCTCCCTGCAAGCATCAGCTTCACCAGACCACTGCTCAGCCCTCCAAGTCACTAGGGTGAAAGATCACATTATTCCAAGGGATCAGTTAGAATCTAAAACAAATGAACATCATTCCTCCAGCAAGGATTTGTGGACAGTTGCAATGTGTTAACCCTACATCAAACCCTAGAGCAACAAAGTCATAGTTACCCTTCATCTCTGATAATCAGAGTTTATACCTTAGGTGGGCAAATAAGACCAAGGGGAAAGCAGGAATCAACAAACTATAAAATCATCCATCTAACTATAATATGACCCTAATTTTTGTAGGGTTTAGAAAATTAAGCAGCTAGACTAGATGAGGACAATTTGTAGAGATAGTAGACTTAAAGGAGAAAAATTCTAGCATAAAGGAAGGAAGACAATATCAATGGTGAATTGGATCAACAAAAGCAGGGAGGTAAGAAAGAACACAGAGAATCTGGAAGAAAGCAAGCAGCTACTTCTAAGAAAGTGCTAGAAGTATAAAAACTCAAAATCTAGTCCAATTTGAAGTCCCAGTCAGTACTGGACCTTGACAAATGTACTTTATATGGGTTTAATTGTGCCCCCCAAAACATATGTTGAAGTTTCAACCCCTTTGTACATGTAAATGTGACTTATTTATAAAAGGACCCCCTATAGATGTAATCAAGTTAAGCCATTGGGGTGGATCCTAATCCAATATGACTTGTATCCTTGTAAGAAAAAGACACCTTACAAAGACAGAAGAAGGAGACAGCAATGAGAGTGATGCACCTACGGGACAGGACCACCAAAGATGGGGCCAGGAGCCAGGAAAAGCCAAAGGAAGATTCTCCCCTACTTGTTTCAGAGGGATCAGGGCCCTGACAACACTTTGATTTGAGAAGTTCAGCCTCTGGAACCATGAGGCAATATATTTCTGTTGTTTTAAAAGCCACACAGTTTGTGTTACTTGTTACAGCACAGGTAAGACACTGAAACACACTGACAAATATTCATTTAGTCTTAGTGAAGGTGCAATTGTCCATCACAGGGACAATGTAAAGGTATATGAAACAACCCCTAGAAAAGCGTTTTGCCCTCCCTAGAAGGAATTACACTGCCAGGTATAGAGACTGTATCCCCATACCCTGAAGAATACTTGGCAGAAAAGAGGTAGCCGCTCCTTTCTGAGGAGAATGGAGTGGACAGTTTGGATCATGGGTGAAAGTATAAGCTTTAGAATCAGATTGGTCCAGTTAAGCCCCACTATGCCTCCTACAGGAGAAGGCAATGGCACCCCACTCCAGTCCTCTTGCCTGGGAAATCCCATGGACGGAGGAGCCTGGTGGGCTGCAGTCCATGGGGTCGCTGAGTCAGACACAACTGAGCGACTTCACTTTCACTTTTCACTTTCATGCTTGGAGAAGGAAATGGCAACCCACTCCAGTGTTCTTTCCCGGAGAATCCCAGGGTTGGGGGAGCCTGGTGGGCTGCCGTCTATGGGGCCGCACAGAGTCGGACACGACTGAAGTGACGCAGCAGCAGCAGCAGCAGCAGTGCCTCCTACAATCTATGAAACCTTGGCCAAGTTCCCTCTCTGGGCCTTCATCTTTTCAGCTATAGAATGGAGATGATAAATGAACTTAGCCCCTAGAAGCAAGTTTAAAAAAAAAAAAATGCACACAAAGTTCTCATCACAGAGCCTGGCCCCTACCTCCCTGGTCTTAAGCTCTACCTGAGGGCCTCCCAAAGTCACACGCTTCTTCCCACAACTGGGTTTTGTCCCTGCTACCCTCACAGGCTTCAGCCTCAACCAACCTCCATCCATCTCCCCTTTCTAGAATGCCTCTCAGCCTCAGGGCTACTTCTGTCCCCTTGGCTTCCTCCTCTGAAACCCTCTGACACATAACTGCCATCGTCATTAGGAAACACCAAGAGACAACTTGTCTTTTATCTAGTATGCTCTGCCCTGCACCCTAGCCAGTTAAAAAGACAAAGAAAAGACACTTCAGTGCTTACTCTAAGTCAACCCTGTGCTGAGCACTTACATTCCTCATCACTTTCCTTCATTTCCCTTAATTCCATTTTCATGACACCTCGCTAATGTATGTCTCTCCTGCTGGAATACACCTGCCACACAGTAGGTGCTCAATAAACACTGTTCTAGACACAGACTTCACTTCATGTCTTCACTGAGTTAGCTAGAGAGAGAAGAGCCAGGGAAAAAGAAAGCAAGCCTTTTGAGTGTCTGGGAAATTGTTCAGTGCTGCAGCCTGCCAAAAGGGAAAGTACTTCTCCTTTGGAGGATGGCTAAGGAGCCCAGAAATTCCACATGAGCCCCCACCTAGCACACCTTGTTCCAACCAACCTTCCCTCACTGCCAACCCCCACCACGCTCACCATTAAGAAAATAAGCTCCTTATTGAGAACCTCTTCCCGACACGGCCATACCCCAGGACAGCCCATCAGGCCGTTGGGCCTTGTTAGTGCCCATGGCTGTGCACTGGTGTGTAACTGGATCCCGACCTGTGTGCTAAATGCTCCATCTGGAGCTACTCTCTCTGAACACTGCTGAGGGCTGCTCCCTCATCCCCAAAGGTCCTCGGCAGAATGGCTCAGGTTTCCAAAACCTGCTGTAATAAAGACAGCACCCGTGGCCTGAGGCTGCTCACTCCTGCACAGGAGAACCAAACACAGAATGGCAGAGACCTACCCTTCGCCATGTCATTCTTCATACGGGCACTCTGAGACCAAGCTTGTTCATTCTCTGTCTTCTGAAAGGTTTACTCAATAAACATTTATTGAACAGCAACTACATGCCAGGCATTTTTCTAGTCCTGGGGTTAATGGCCAAGAATGAAACAGGGAAAAAAAAAAATCCCTGCTTTGGGATTGTGTAGCTTATATTTTAGCAGAGGGAGACACAGAATAAATTTCATTTTGAAAAGTAAATTATAGAGATTTTGTGTATTAGTTTCCTAGGGTTGTTGTGACAATGTATCACAACTTGGGTGGGGGGGACAACAAGCATGCATTGTCTCACCTGGAGGCTGGAAGTCTAATATCAATGTGTGTGCTGGATGGGGCCCTTCCAAAAACTGCAAGGGAAGGGTGAGCTCCGGCCTCTCTCCTTGGCTTCCCAGTGGCTGTCTGCTCCTGTATCTCTTTGCATCATCTTTCTTCCATGTTTACCTCAATGTACACTGTCTGTATTTTGCCTTTCTTAAGGACACCAGTCATGTTAGGTTAAGGCCTATCTGACTGACCTCATTTTAGCTTGATTACCTCTGTAAATACCCCATTTCCAGAAAAGGTCACCTTCTGAGAGACTAGGGGTTAGAACTTCAACATATGAATTTGGCCCATAGGAATGTTAAAGTAACATTCTAACAGAATTACAACTATGTAATACAGCATGGCAAATAGGGGAAAAGATGAAACAGTTACATATTTTATTTTCTTGGGCTCCAAAATCACTGCAGGTGGTGACTACAGCCACAAAATTAAAAGATGCTTGATCCTTGGAAGAAAAGCTATGACAAACCTAGACAGCATATTAAAAAGCAGAGACATAACTTTGCTGACAAAGGTCCATCTAGTCAAAGCTATATTATTTCCAGTAGGCATGTACAGATGTGAGAGGTAGACCATAAGGGAGGCTGAGTGCCAAAGAATTGATGCTTTTGAACTGTGGTACTAGAGAAGACTCTTGAGAGTCCCTTGGACTGCAAGGAGATCCAACCAGTGAATCTTAAAGGAAATCAACCCTGAATATTCATTGGAACGACTGATGCTGAAGCTGAAGCTCCAATACTTTGGCCACCTGATGAGAAGAGCTGACTCATTTGAAAAGACCCTGATGCTGGGAAAGATTGAAGGTGGGAGGAGAAGGGGAAAACAGAGGATGAGATGGTTGGATGGCATCACTGACTCAAAGGACATGAGTTTGAGCAAACTCCAGGAGATGGTGAAGGACAGGGAAGCCTGGTGTGCTGCAGTTCACAGGGTCTCAAAGAGTCGGCCACAACTGAGCAACTGAACAACAACAATACAACTAATTAACACTGTTACTTAGGAATATGTTAAATAAATAAGAAAAGTAAATCAGGTAAGGGAGATCAGAGTGCCAGGACAAGAGCAGACAAAGGGGAGATTAGTAGGAGATGAGGTCAGATGGGAAAGGAGAGTGTGGAACAGGCAGGCCTCTCACTAAAGCCATAGCATGAACAGAAGCTGAAGCGAGGTTAAGAAAGGTGCACAATCTGGTTTTTCTGTGTGTGAAGCACTGTTATCCTGGGAAGTTTGGTCTTGGATAAAGAAACTGACCCCTGATGGCTCAGCAGGTAAAGAATCTGCCTGCAATGCAGGAGATAAAGAAGATGTGGGTTCAGTCCCTGAGTCAGGAAGATCCCCTGGAATAGGAAACAGCTACCCACTCCAGTATTCTTGCCTGGAGAATGCCAGGGACAGAGGGGCCTGGTGGGTTACAGTCCATAGGGCTGCAAAGAGTCAGACACTATGGAGCATGCGCACGCGCGCTCGCTCACACACACACACACACACACACAAAGAAGCTCATCTTCACAGTAATATTTCATGTCTGCAGCTTTTCCAGGGCTTGCCACATCTTTTCTGCATTGACCCTTTGTCCCGAGACCCTGGGCTCCAGGGCACTAGTCCAGGATTTTATGAGGCTGCATCTTCCTGAGTCCCAGAGACCCATTTCCTCAGAGTCTTTGGACGTTAGACTTTTTAAGTATCACAGGTCTTCTGCTGCACATATCAAATTGGCCTCCACAGACCAAAGCATCTTAATGTACCCACGATAGGGCTTCCCTTGGCCTCACATGAAAAGTGAAAGTGAAAGTCACTCAATCATTTCCAACTCTTTGAGACCCCACAGAGTATACAGTCCATGGAATTCTCCAGGGCAGAATAATGGAGTGGGTAACCTTTCCCTTCTCCAGGGGATCTTCCCAACCCAGGGATCGAACCCAGGTCTCCCGCATTGCAGGCAGATTCTTTACCAGCTCAGCCACAAGCGAAGCCCAAGAATACTAGAATGGGTAGCCTATCCCTTCTCCAGCAGATCTTCCCAACCCAGGGATCGAACTGGGGTCTCCTGTATTTCAGGCAGATTCTTTACCAACTGAGCCATCAGGGAAACCCTGGCCTCACATATCATACTACAGATGTGGAGAGGAGCGAGCCAGCCTCGGAGCTAGCATCAGAAATAATAAATGCTTCCAAAATGGTCTTCTTAGGGAACAGAAGTCTATAAAAACTTTTACTAACAATTCAATAAAAGGTGAAAATAGTTATGTTCCCAGATGTGGCCAAGTGGTATGTCATTAGAGGCAATGGTGTTTGCCTATGAAAGTCATCACCCACCTCCAGAGGAGTCTTAAAATTCCCTCACTTCTGGGCCTGCTGACTTCACCCCAACAGGTGGCTGTTTATCTTAAGACAAGCTGCTTATCTTATCCGAACTTGGATCAAAGGCCCATACAGTAGGTGTGCCGTGTGCCAGGCATATTATAAATGTGCTCATTTAACCTTCTCAGGTACTACTATAGATATTACTAGTCCCATTTTATAGATGCAAAAACTGAGCCTCAGAATGGTTATTTTGCAAAAGATCACACTCATAAGCTAGTGAGTTAATGGAGATGGGTCTCAAATCCAGGTTTGGGTGATTTCAAAGCCTATTTCCCCCACCAATACATCTTGCCGCTTCCCAACAAATCCATTTGCAGAGTAAATGTCTGCCTTTGATACTTGCTCTCATTTAATATGCAGGTAAAAAATTTCCTTGTTTCCTTTCTCTCTCTATTTAAAAATCTTTTCCCACTATAAAATTCTACTTTAAAAAAAGTTAAAATAGTATCCTATTATTTCTTCAATATCCATCTCCCATATAACTTATCTGTGAATCCTTTACTGGTCTCTAAGTCACATCTGACTCTTTTGTGATCCCATGAACTGTAGCCCACTAGCTTGTTCTGTTCAGAGGATTTTTCCAGGCAAGAATATTGGAGTGGGTTGCCATTTCCTTCTCCAGAGGACTTCCCAACCAGGGATTAAACCCAAGTCTCCTGCTGTATCTCCTGCATTGCAGGCAGATTCTTTACCACTAAGCCATTGGGAAAGCCCTTTACTGAGAGCCCCATTCTCCTTATAAAAGCTTGTTGTGTTCTCTTTATACTTTGAAACACTAGTCAAGTAAATATGAATTCAGAATCAAATGGACTTGTGGTCATAGTCAATGTCTGTGACACTGAGCAAGTTATTTACCTCCCCTGAATCTCACTTCCTTGTAAATACAATAGAGATTAAAATTCCTACTTCATATAGTTTTCATAAGGATTAAAAGAAATCATGTGTGTAAAGCAGCTGGCCAATAGTAGCTGCTCATTAAGTGCCCTCCCCCACTCTCATGACCCTCAGAACCTTGCGTCTTACAGAAGAACTCTTAGCAGTTGCCTTTGACAGTATGGCCTGTGTCTTCCACGTTTTTGGAGGCACCATTGTAATAGCCCATAGTTGGTGCTCTAGAAATGTTTATAGAATGAGTTTAAGTTGCAATTTACTGATCTTTCAAGAAAAGAAAGGGAGAGAGGGGAAAAATAGAAAAGAAGGAGAGAGAAAGGAGGGAGGGAAGGGGGAGAAAGGAAAGGAAAAAAGAGGAAAGGGAGACTATCCACCAAGGGAATGAGTGGCAGGAAGAGAAACCTACAGACAGAGGCCCACACAGCCAAGGAGCTTGATGGATCACAAATCCATCCGTTTTCTAAAATTGTAAGAGCTAGCCCTGTCAGGATTCCACCCCTTGTTTTCCATGTACTTCAAGTACACAAGCATGTGATTTTTAATGGATAAATGACAAAAACATGGGAAATTTAGGCAAAGCCCCCTTGCATGTGTTAGAACCAGGACTACCACGAAGAGCATCTCTGTAAGTATCAAGAAGGCCCGTTTTGCTCCCTTCTCCCCCACCTCACTGTGAAAGGCCCCAAAAGCAGGTCACCGTGCAAGACAGCTCAGGTCTCTTGTACTCCTCTTGGCAAAAGGACACCTAGTTGCAGGCAGAGCTGCCAGGCTTTGCTTCCTCTCAATCTGCTGATAGCAAGTGAGGGAGAAGAAATGGGGCCCCTCTGCTCCCACTCCTCCTAAGTCAATTAGAACAGGCTGATTTCCCTAACAGGATTATCTCTGTCCCTCCCCAGAGCCTTTCCCGTTAATAAAGTCATCAATGATATTGCCTGCATTCACCCACTGGACTGCTCTGTAGCACAGAGATCAGTTAGTAAACTAACAAACAAATGCACAGTTCATAACGCTCACCTTTAACGTCTTTACAACAGTTTCTCCCTCCAAAAGAGTGTTTTAACACTAATGAAAAGGCCTCTTCTTCCGTGTGAGCATCATTCCACATTTATCACTAGTCTTAGGTGCTGTGAGGTATCGTGGGTCGCTTCTAGCAACTCCAGGCAGGAAGAGAGAGGCAACAGCGACGTGTTCCATTCATGACAAAGCGTGTTCCCCAACCCACACCCTAATCCATCAGAAACTTGAAAATAATGAATCAGATGATCTAGAAAATCCATCATTTATAAGGAACATCTAATCCTGTGTAACCAGACATCGAGACACATATCTAGAAAAGTATTAGTGAAGGACACTGAAAATCCTACCAAGCTCTCACTGTAGTCTGAGTGATCTTCCTAAACCACAAATAGGATTACTTCACAGCCTGCTTATGACTTTCCAATTACTTCCCATCACTGTGAGGACAAAGTCCTCCCTCCTTAACACAGTCTGCGAGATCTTGCTGTGCTACACAAACACACACACACACTTGCACATAATTGTACACATACACCTGCACAGGTGTGCATACACATACACAAAAAATAATACATATGCAAACACACGTGTACACACATGCCCAAACAAACACACGCACTTGCGCACACTTTCCTCTATTGATCTTTCAGGCCCCAAGGCAGATGTCACTTTTTCCAGGAAGCCCTCCCTGAAACCTTAAATGTAGATTAGATGCCTTTCCTAGGCCTCCCCTGCACTTTGTATTTTGCTATCTTAACCTTTCTACACTGTTTTGTAATTGACTATTCACCTGCCTAGTTCCCCTAACTAGACCTCCAGGTAAGAATGGCATATATACTGTCTACCAATATAGCCCCGGGGTCTGCTTGCTGTGGCCCCAGTTAGTACAGTACCTAACTCAATAAGTACTTGTTAAATCAAATTTAGTTGAGACTGAATTTAATATGACCCAGAGAATCTTAGGCAGGCCTACTAGCATGTAGTATGTGTACAATAAATATTTGTCATTGAAGTGAATTGAACTGAATATGATTTGGATAATCTCACAGGAAGGCATAATAGAGATTAATTGTGTTTCAAGGAGCTAATAGCCGATTTTTTACAGTTTCTGAGGTTCTCATGGCTAGTATCCTGGGGTGGTTTGCCATTCCCTCCCCCAGTGGATCATGTTTTGTCAGAGCTCTGCTATGACCCCTCCATCCTGGGGGGCCCTGCACAGCATAGCTCCTAGCTTCACTGAGGTATGCAAGCCCCTTAAGAGCGTCAGGTGATATTGCTATGTGTGATGAAAGATGCTGTTGTTGTTTGCTATTGTTCAGTTGCTAAGTCAAGTCCAACTCTTTGTGACCCCATGGAAAGATGGTCTTCACCAAAGGGGAGGGGTCATAGTGGAAAAAAAACCTAGAGGGAAGAAAAAGGGAAAAAAAGCCACATCTGACTCTTGGCAACCCTATGGACTGTGGCCCACCAGGCTCCTCTCTCCATGGACTTCTCCGTTTCTCCACACAAGAATAATGGAGTGGGTAGTCTCTTCTTCAGGGGATCTTCCCAACCCAGGGATTGAACCTGGGTCTGCTGCATTGCAGATAGATCCTTTACCATCTGAACCAAATGGCTCCTTTCACCCGATCCTGATGAAGAGAAAGTCAGGGGGGTAACCACTGACTCAAGTTGGCAGCTGCGCTGGAGAGGGCGCTCTGCTGTGGGCAGAGGATTCCTCAGCATGTCAAGATGCTTGGCCTCCTTTTCTCAGATTCACTCTTCACCAAATAGCCCATAAAGTTTCCCTGCAGATTTCCTACCAGGAGAGCATGTTCTGACCCCAACATTCCTGCCCCTTCAGCAGTTCTGTTTCTCACTGAAAACAAATAAATTTGCTCAGCTCATGAACTAGTCTCTTGGAAGCCAGGCTAGTAGGAATGCACCCTGAACCCTGCTCCATTCTGAGTTTAAGAACAAATATCAGGCTTCTAAGTTTACAGAACTGCCCAGCCTGAGCAGTCCCTGGGTCCCCCAGAACACACCACTATTTCATTGCCTCTAGATGCAATGGAAAGCAAACCTAAGACTTAGTGATCACAGGGCTTAGAGAACTAATTCTGCCCCAGAGGCTGGCCATCTTGGGGCAATCAGACCATGAAGGCACCACCTGAACCCAGGCAATGACAGGCAGGCAGGGACTAAAGGTACATACTTTAGTGGTGGGGACCTGGCATCTGGGTCAAGGTATCAGGCAGGCCCATGTTATGAGAAAGGAACAAATAAGCATCAGGCAAGACTCTCTCTGGGAACAGACAGGGTAAGGAGCCTGGAACAATAGTAACATCCCAGCACTGGCTTCCGTGTGTTAGACACTGACTATGTTCCAAGCATATTCTCGGTGCTCCATAATCATGATCTAACTTAGTGTTCCAATAGCCCTATGATCTAGGTACGAACAGCACCCTAATTTACAAGGAAGAAAGGACTCTGGATACAATACTGAGGTTGTCAATATACTAGCACAAATGTTATGCAACTGCCAATATTTGGCTATTGTTTACCTACCAAGAAAATGGCAGTTTCATGGGATTCAGAGGGTTGACCCAGGAACCTAGTCAGGATTGAATGCATTGGTGAGAGAAGACAGAAGTGAAATAGCGAAGGAATCACCAAGACACAACCCCCTGAGACTCGAGGGAATGATGGCCACAGTGTGGACAGTCCCTGGCAGGCCATTGTCAAGGCCCTGGCAAGTTATGGTGGGGTTTCTGGTCCAGGGGGCTGGTCCCACAGACAAGCCAGGTGTTGTTTACCAGTCAAGTCACAAGAGAAAACTGAGCTGCCCCCTTTCCCGACACCCAGAGACCCAAACAACCGCTCACGTCTCCATCAGCCCTGGCTGAGCCCTTTGCTGTGAACAGAAATCAGATCGCACGTTGCCTGGAGTCAGATATGTGACCAGACTCGGTGCACTGTGCAAGATTTCACTGATGAAAATAACTTTCTCCTGCTGCATTTAACATCTGGTGTCACAGATTTTTGCTAAGAGCCATAAAATCACTAACTTGCAGAGAAAACCTCATTGTTGAAAAATACATTTATGGAGGGGCGGATGGCAGCCAGCTCTGGACCTGCCTTAGTGTTAAAGGCAGCCCTTTGTCTCCTGAGAGGATGAGAAATCTCATGAGGCCTTGGAAGGAATGGAGGGGGACCTGGGGGGCAGTAGAAAGACTCACCCGAGCTAGTGACTCTGTCACTGTCGCTGAGGGAATTTGGAATGGTTCCTTAACCTCTCTGAACTTATATTTTCATATCTACCAAAGGAAAAAAAAAGTGATGATAAAATGGCCACCTGCTAAGGTTACTCTGTGTAGATTCAATGAAATAACAGGTGACAGTGCCTAGCCCAAGAGTAAATGCTAGCTTCTTCCCCTTGTTTTTCCTTTTCATTTTTTGCTCTCTGATATTTCCTTTCAGACCCCAGTCTGCCAGCACACCATGGCATTTGTCAAAGACTTATCCGCATAACACTCCTGCAAGTGTGGCCCAGGCTGGCCTGGCTGGGCCCCTGTGCTCTGCTTGGGGTGGAGTTGCTGATGTCCTAATCTGTCCCTCCCAGTAAAATGGAAGTTCTTTGAAAGAGATTGTGTCCGTTCACTGGTGTCTGGCACACAGTAGGTGCTCAGCAGTTCGCGGAAAAGAAGAGAGGACTATATGGTGTCAAGGAAAAGCTTTGAGGGAGAAAGCGGTGCCACAATCACTTATGTCCACCAGCACATACTCAGCAAGCTTCTGTGCCATCCAGGTCTGGTGCTAGGGCTGGGGATACAGGAATTAGGTGATAAAAGTGGGGTGAGCATAAGGGTGCTCAGCTTGGCTGGTAACTGGGGGCTGGGACCAGAGGGACCACTCTTTGTAACTTGTCATTTGATGATAAGAGGGAATCCTTCTCCTGCTTGTCAGTCTCATGGCTGCCTTTGCAATTCACATTAAGTCTATTTCCCTTTGCATCTAAATGCTGCCCTGAGCAGAGTGTGAGAAGGGAGCATCTTGATGGGATTGACTCTGCCCCCAGCTCCTCCCCACTGCATAGTCTTGACTTTGACCCAGCCCTGTTTGGTATAGATGATTGCTCAGAGCATATTCAATCTCCCATCTCTCTCTCTGTCTCTCCCTCCCTCCCCACCTTTCTTCCCCACTCCTCTCTTTCTTTCTACCTCTCAGTGTGTATCTTTCTGCCTCTGAGCATGTGTGTACTTTTCTCCCACATGCTCTCATGCTTCTGTCCTGTCTGTCTGTCCCTCTCTGGTTCTCTGTTGCCCTGCTTCTATCTCCCCATCTCTCTGTCTGTGTCTCTCTCTATGTAGGTGTCTCTCTCTTTCTCTCTGTCTCTCCAGGTCCGTCTCTGCCCCTCTTCCCTGTCCCTCTTTCCCCTCCTGTCTCCCTCCCAGCTTCTCCCTACCTGAGCCACTCCTCCAGCTGCCTGGGGTCCCACGCAGCCCAGCCACTCTGCACATATTTTTAACTCTCACTTATTATCTTTGCCGTTGCCATTTTTGGCTGTGGGCCACAGCAAACAGAATGTGAGAAAGCAAAAACTAATGAGCTTCTTCAAGAGAGGATAGGGAGCTTCTGTTATTTCATTTAGTCCTCCGAGTCTAACTTCTGGCACTTCCGTCACATCTCCAAATGGTAAGTGAAGGTTGCTACTTTTCAATTTGGTTGGGCTGTGTAGCACATTTCATCAATTAAAATGCACCCTTGGTGCAAAATCCCAACAGGGCAGGCAGGAAGGGTGTGAGTGTGTGAGGAATTTTTTTTTCAAAGTTACTTTTGTTCCATGTAGTTGAGATCTGTTCAAGGCAACCTTATGCTCCAAACAACATCAGTGTTCATGGAAAGCAACATGTGTACAATCCACCGCAATGCATCGCCCTGATTGGCTGAGGACCTACAGGACCTGGAGGAGCACAGGGCTCTGAATTTAGCTCTGGCTCTGCTGACTGGCCCCCCAACCTGTGGAGTGACCTGGGCCGGTCACTCAACCTGCCTGGACACTGCTCCTGACTCACGCAACCCTTCCCCATAGACCACAGGAGGAATTCTTTAAAAGGAGAGATCTTTACAAGAGGCAATGAATGAATGAGATAATAAGCTTCACCAACTTCCCACATATTCATTCATTCATTCACTCGACAGTTATTGATGAACACTTACTATATGCCAGGTACTATTTATTACTGGCTTCAACTTTTGGAAACATTAAGTCCAAATATTTCAACCTTTCTCCTTGTCCTTTCTTGCCAAATTGAGATGATTCATTTTAGTCACTATGAAAGACAACACCTTCAACCTCCTGTCCTTTCTACCTTTGTGACTGTGCCTTTGACTTCTAACTGGCAGAACAGTTCTCAGAGCATCCTGAGAATCTGCTTGCTGGGTTCTAATCCTCAATTTGACTTGAATGAAATTCTCCTTTTTTCTTCTTAAAAAAAAATTGCTTGAAGGGAGAACCTTTCCAAACATTACTGTTGTTTCCTGGTTATAAGTGTGACACATTTATTATAACAAATTGTAAATGAGTCATAATCCTTCCTCCCAAAGATCACCACTGTTTTCAAAGGAAAGTTATATTTAACATCACCAGAAACCAGCAGGCCTGAACTAACTCAGTGGGCTGAGTCCCAGAGAGAAAATCGAAATTTAACATAGTAGATGGGCTGAGCAGCTGCCTTATACCAGGAGCTGTTTACAGCTACAAAAGTAGCATACCAGAGTCTTGCCCTTCCAGGACTTGAGAAACACTGACTTACTGGTCATCTTTACCCACATGTTTTAAACCCAGGTCTCAAGTATTTACACCAAGCCATAATTTGGGAATGGGCTCTATATCTAATTGTCAGTGCAAGTGCTTCACCCATTCTCAAGTTTCCTCCCACTCTGAGTGCCTGTCAATCATCATAGTTCACTCCTTCCCACTCTCTTTCCTTGGCATTTCATTCACTCAGAAATTGTGGCTACTTGACAGCCTTATCCTGTGCAATGTCAGAGATTAGCAGTAGCATCTTGAGCAGGATGTGAACGATGGAGCGACGTAGACTGGAAGATGACTAACACCGCCCTTTTACAAGGTCCCGCAGCTGCTCCCTTCTTACAGCCCGGACTGGCTGTCAGTAAATACTCTGGATTGAGCAGGATGTGTCTGTCACCAAAGGGTGTTGCTCAAAATTCTAGTCCCTCCCAATATTGAAGGAGGGGAAAATGGTAGTCAAATAAATTTGGGGAGTGCCTCTGGCCACATCTTAGTCACAAAGCAAGTTACCACGTGGAAGGCCCTGAGAAATCTGCTTAACTCACTTTACCCCAGAAATTCCCAAATGTCTGCCTACAGATGTTAAAAATACTGAGGAACTTCCTAGTGAACTCAGTATGGGACATAAATGTCAGTTATTGTTATTGTCTAAGTTATTCATATTAATATTATGTGAATATTATAAAGAGAAACATTGAATCTGGTGTTATTAACATATCTTCCTCTACCGTTACCATTGCCAAAGCCATTATCATTGTTATACACAAGGTCATCACCAGTCTGACCCTTGCCCAGTTCAGTGAACTCACCTCCCACCCACCCCACCATTCAGCCTTTCCAGATGGCTTAAAATGCCCCCAAACAATTGCTTTGGCCCTGGGATGCTCATCTAACTTATCTGTGCAGCCAACTCCTACTCATCTTTTAAGGCTCAAATTCTCTCCACTGTGGAACCAACCCTGAACCCCTTAGGAACAGGACACCCTTCCTTGTTCTTTCTATTGCATATTCTTCATCTACTGAGTAGGACTGTTTGCTTCCACATCTGTCTTCACTGCCAGGTTGGGAATTCCCAAAGGACAAAGACTGTGTCTTTTTCATCTTACTCATAGGGCTTAAGAGTGATTCACAGATGCTTCCAAATAAAGACATGCAAATGGACCTGCATCCAGAGATCAGGCAGACCCAGTTAAAGGGGCAAGTGAAGAAGACGCTTGAAATAGGGAAGGTGTAGGCAGGAGCCAGCATTTGGAACCTTCATCTGTAAGTGACACCCTGCTTTTAATAGAGTCTCTCAACAGCATTGGCAATTTCCAGACATGTGGGTGGTCTTTCCAGAGGCGTTAGAGAACAGGTTCCCAGGAAACAGAACTTCAGACCAAGCACCAGGAGGTCAGGATGAGGTAAGCCCTAGAAAGACCAGGGGAACTCAGATGCAAATCTGAGTTGTTGAGAACTAGTCATTGGATTGATTGAACTAATGGCCCAGAATTCCTTAAAGTCTCCTTAAATAGGGAGAGGATTGAATCCAGATTCTGGGATGAGGCTGAGCCCAGGTGCAGATGAAGTGGCTGCACCTGGGGGATTAGAGGGCTCCAGGGACAGGAAGCCAGGCTGATCGTTAGGGCTTCCAGGTGCTTCTCTCTACATGGCCTGGCTAAGGTTCGCCTCCATCTCTATGATACAATCTCAGATTCCCCCATACTGTGGATTTCTGCATTCAGAACCCCAGGCCATAAATGTGGCTCCCACCTACTTTCAAAATCATTTGTGCCTTAGAGTTCACATCCCTGAGTGAGGCTCATGGAGTTGTGATCCAAAGATTTGTTCACCACTACAGGCTCAAAGCCAGACACCACAAGCCTCAGTGACTAACACAGTAAAAACCACATATCCAAATAGTTTTGGATGAAATTAAGATGGATATGAGTGGGATTCTTTCAGAAGAATAAAACTGCTCATTTTCTTTTAATAACTGAAGACAAAAATCTCCCAAGTATCTATACCAATCAGAAGGGAAAAATACAAGAGATTCAGATCAAGCTAAGAGGATTGGAAATAAGCTTCTAAAAAAGGGGGGAAATCGATTCTAATTAAATCCTGAAATCCTGAATCCATATCTAGATTGCAAACTGTGAAAGGAAAAGCAGACCATTTTGGTTCAAGATGATTCTGTTGACAGAGCAGGAAACTATCAAGAAACTTCCATAAAGCAAGAAAAGGGATTGAAAAGGCTTAAAGTTCTACCTTGCTGCTGTTTGTTTAGTCACTAAATTGTGTCTGACTCTGTGTGACTGCATGGACTGTAGGCTGCCAGGCTGCTCTGTCCACAGGGTTTCCCAGGTAAGAATAATAGAGTGGGTGGCCATTCCTTCTCCAGGGGATCTTCCCAACCCAGAGATGGAACCCGAGTCTTCTGCATTGCTAAGCCACCAGGGGAGCCCAGAATTCTACATTATTCAGTGGAAATTCTAAAGGATGGGAGAGGATTTCCTGGTTTTCTTTTTACTTTATCAGTCTGAGAGCCAGGGAGCAATAAGAGAAAGAGACAGAAATGATGGAAGGATGGATGGGTGAAGGATGAATGATTGGATAAGTAGATGGATAGAAGGATGAATGGATGAGTAGGTGGGTGGGTCGATGGATGAAAGGATGGATACCATTCTTTAAATGTAGATAAAATGGGTAAGGTTCTAACTAGGGCATCTGCTTAGTATTTTCCCCTAAAGACCACTTACACTTTCCCAAATCCTGTGCTTCTTCAGATGGTCAGAACAAATTCCATATGCAACTCAAATGTGCCCTGGGATCACTCTGTCCTTTCTAATTCTAACAACACTGCTGAGACACTGCCCCCACTTGATTCTACATCAAATCTAATACTCTCCCTGAGATTGGCTGTGGACTCAGGGCTAATATGTTCTTGGTCAGTCATTACTCAGATTTTCAGCTCCTGCTACATTTAGAAAGCATTCTTGCTTCACCTCCCATATTTGTCCTCTTCTCTCTGTTCCATGATGACTCGAATATACAGTTTCACCTCTTTCCTTGGTTTACCCCAAACACCAATCCTGAACCATCTGCTGAGAATATAAAAGAACAGTGATGAGTGGTTATGAAACAGAGCAACAAACAGGTAAGAATCACTGTTAAGCAATTATATATTCCTGTTCTTAAAATCTCTCAGCCATACCCACAACTGGGGATTTCTCACTTGTTTCCCTTCTCAAAATTCCTGGCCTCCTGCCGTGGTTATCTCCTCCTCTCTCTCTAGATTCTTCTCATATTTTTCTTCTCTGCCTGCTTCTAACCCAGCACATTCCCATTTATTTCATGTCCATTTGGATCTCTCTTCATTTCTTCCCTGTGGCTCCTCCCGGAGGCACCCTTGAGGCTCTTTGATCAAACACACCCATGTGTGTCTGAAACAAAGGCTTCTCTCTCTTCACAAGGGCTCATCTCTTTGTCTCAAGTAGCAATTTTTCTCCCCCTCCACCTCACACCACATTTCTCTTCCAGCAATCATCCTTAGACACACAGCAATCATTATTAGGTCTATTTTGAATCAAAGGCTGAATGTCTCTGCTTCTGACCTCAGTCTGCTACCTGGCCCAGGCCAGCCCCACCATAGTTCTTCTCCCAGAGTTCCCTGAAATCCAGTGGGCACTCGAGCTTCTTAAAAACCCGTCATCTTCAAATGCGAAGAGTACGCAGGACCTGGTAACACCATTTATTTTGCTTTATTTAATGTCACAGAAATCGTGTTAGATGGATAGTACTCCCATATTGCATTTCTTTTCCATGGGGATGGTCTTGATCCCTGTCTCCTGTACAATGTCACGAACCTCATTCCATAGTTCATCAGGCACTCTATCTATCAGATCTAGACCCTTAAATCTATTTCCTCACTTCCACTGTATAATCGTAAGGGATTTGATTTAGGTCATACCTGAATGGTCTAGCGGTTTTCACTACTTTCTTCAATTTAAGTCTGAATTTGGCAATAAGGAGTTCATGATCTGAGCCACAGTCAGCTCCCGGTCTTGTTTTTGCTGACTGTATACAGCTTCTCCATCTTTGGCTGCAGAGAATATAATCAATCTGATTTCAGTGTTGACCATCTGGTGATGTCTATGTGTAGAGTCTTCTCTTGTGTTGTTGGAAGAGGGTGTTTGCTATGACCAGTGCGTTTTCTTGGCAAAACTCTATTAGACTTTGCCCTGCTTCATTTCGCATTCTAAGGCCAAATTTGCCTGTTACTCCAGGTGTTTCTTGACTTCCTACTTTTGCATTCCAGTCCCCTATAATGAAAAGGACATCTTTTTGGGGGGTTAGTTCTAAAAGATCTTGTAGGTCTTCATAAAACCATTCAACTTCAGTTTCCTCAGTGTTACTGGCTGGGGCATAAACTTGAATAACTGTGATATTGAATGGTTTGCCTTGGAGAGGAACAGAGATCATTCTGTCATTTTTGAGATTGCATCCAAGTACTGCATTTCGAACTCTTGTTGACCATGATGGCTACTCCATTTCTTCTGAGGGATTCCTGCCCGCAGTAGTAGATGTAATNAACTACCACACAGTTGCATTCATCACACACGCTAGTAAAGTGATGCTCAAAATTCTCCAAGCCAGGCTTCAGCAATACGTGAACCGTGAACTCCATGATGTTCAAGCTGGTTTTAGAAAAGGCAGAGGAACCAGAGATCAAATTGCCAACATCCACTGGATCATGGAAAAAGCAAGATAGTTTCAGAAAAACATTTATTTCTGCTTTATTGACTATGCCAAAGCCTTTGACTGTGTGGATCACAATAAACTGTGGAAAATTCTGAAAGAAATGGGAATACCAGACCACCTGACCTGCCTCTTGA
>SJYQ01016118.1:0-78950 GCA_006410935.1 Redunca redunca | reverse complement strand
ACGCTGGACTGGAAGAAACACAAGCTGGAATCAAGATTGCCGGGAGAAATATCAATAACCTCAGATATGCAGATGACACCACCCGTATGGCAGAAAGTGAAGAGGAACTAAAAAGCCTCTTGATGAAGGTGAAAGAGGAGAGTTGGCTTAAAGCCAACTTTTCAGAAAACAAAGATCATGGCATCTGGTCCCATCACTTCATGGGAAATAGATGGGGAAACGGTAGAAACAGTGTCAGACTTTATTTTTTGGGCTCCAAAATCACTGCAGATGGTGACTCCAGCCATGAAATTAAAAGACGCTTACTCCTTGGAAGAAAAGTTATGACCAACCTAGATAGTATATTCAAAAGCAGAGACATTACCTTGCCGACTAAGGTCCGTCTAGTCAAGGCTATGGTTTTTCCTGTGGTCATGTATGGATGTGAGAGTTGGACCGTGAAAAAGGCTGAGTGCTGAAGAATTGATGCTTTTGAACTGTGGTGTTGGAGAAGACTCTTGAGAGTCCCTTGGACTGCAAGGAGATCCAACCAGTCCATTGTGAAGGAGATCAATCCTGGGATTTCTTTGGAAGGAATGATGCTGAAGCTGAAACTCCAGTACTTTGGCCACCTCATGTGAAGAGTTGATTCATTGGAAAAGTCTCTGATGCTTGGAGGGATTGGGGGAAGGAGGAGAAGGGGATGACCCAGGATGAGATGGCTGGATGGCATCACGGACATGATGGACGTGAGTCTGAGTGAACTCCGGGAGATGGTGATGGACAGGGAGGCCTGGCATGCTGCGATTCATGGGGTCGCAAAGAGTCGGACATGACTGAGCGACTGAACTGAACTGAACTGAACTGAACTCCCATATTGCTGGCTTCCCAGGTGGCTCAGTGGCAAAGAATCTGATTGCCAATACAAGAGATGCAAGTTCTATCCCTGGCTCAGGAAGATCCCCTGGATTAGGAGATGGAAACCCACTCCAATATTCTTGCCTGGAAAATTCCATGGACAGAGGAACCTGGAGGGTTACAGTCCATGGGGTCGCAAAGAGTCAGACATGACTGAGCACAAGCACTCCCATAATACAGATGAGAAAACTGAGGCTTAGAGAAGTTAAATCATTTTTTCCAGAGTCACACAGCTTTTTTTCCCACCAGTTCATTTCTATTCCTGAAGCCAGAGTGATTTTTCACTTCTGTGGCCAGAATCATTGTTCTCAAAGGGAAATATGAACATGTTTACTGTTGCTGAAAACTCTTCATCGGCTGCCTGCTCTCCTCATGGTGAGGCTTAGCATCCCTAGCCTAGCACACAAGGTCATTCAAGACCACGCACACACACTCTGTTTACCTCTCAATCCCATCTTTGCCAACCCACCCTATTCTTGATCTCCTGCCTTACACTCAGGTTCTAGCCATGCTCAGCCATATATTGTTCACACCTCTGGTTCTTTGTACATGCTGCTCCCTCTGCCTGTCACCATCTCCCTACTAGAATGAAAGCTCCTTGAGAGAAAGAACTTTGTTCTGCTCAGCACTGCTATAATGCCTACAATGATGCTTAGTGTACAATGGGTCTTCTATTTGCCCAAACTGTCTCTCACATTCATTCTCTAGGCATCTCACATGTCACTTCCTCCAAGTCTTCCTGACGGCACAATCAGGTTCCAACTTCCCTTTCCTGTTCCCTCACAGCACCTCATGTTTATGTCTATCATAGCCTTGATCAGCCCCTGCTGTGATTTTCTCTGTACTCTTTGACCTACACACTAAATAGTGAATCTGAGAACATGACTACATCATGTATGCCACTGAAGTGGGCAGAGTGCCAAAACACAAACCCTGGTGGAAGTCAGAGGGACCAATGTGTGAGGCCATCGCAAAGATGCTACTCTTGACAATTCCAAAGGAACGTGGCCCAAATAGATGGAGAGAGAGAACACAGATACATTACCTCGGCTATGGGTACAATTTGCTCTTGCTGTGCCTCTAGCCAAAGACAATGCCTGGCATAAAATAAGCTCAAGCTATATTCATGGGGTCGCAGAGTCAGACACGACTGAGCAACTGAACTGAACTGAACTGAACTGATGAATGAAGGAATGATCAAGAATGAAGCAAGTTCTGGGACTAGTATGTCCACCCATGAATAACTTTTCTATTTTGATGCCATTTAGTCACCTCTTCCTCCTGTAGTGCTATGACTAATATGGTGGAATTAGAAAAATGAGATCTAAGACATTTAGGGTTAGGAGTAGCTGTACAGCAAATTTCATTTATGGACATTCCAGTCATCTGTACTCCACCACCTTCACCCCCAACTGCCTTCAGGTAAACTGTAAGACATGTTTCAGGATCCAAGAATGAGCCCAGCCTTTCCACCTTCCCATCAAAGTAGTTCTCTGAACCCTCACCAGCTCTCTTCCCTTCAAGGCCCACCTCACACCCTAGTGCCTTCTGGAAATAATGGTCCACCAACTCCACTCAAAAGAAAAATTCCTTCTCCATTTCAAGAACCTTTCAGTTGGAAGCACCCTTGTGACTTTAAGCCTAGATTAGGTTATCGTGCTATTTACTATGAAATGTGTGTGTGCTCTGATACCTGGGCTGTGAGCCCCTTAAGGGATCATAGGGACCCACTGAACACATCTAAAACCTCCACTTCTCACCACTTAAAGGAATGTAGGGCAAGTCTGTGGGTAAAATCTTCTCTTCTCCTCCAGGACACCCCACCTTAAAAATCAGTCCTTTAGGGTTTAGAAATGCAATGTAATTCAATAGATAATTGTTGAAATTATGTCTGATGGCTCCAGTCTGTACCAAGTGCTAGAAAGAGATGAACATTTTGCTGAGCACCTCCCCTCTACCAAGGAAGAGTCTTCATTTCATTTCATCCACACGTCAGGCTTGAGGTGGAAATTATCAACTCTGTTCAACAGTCACTTTGACAAGTACATGTCATTTGTAGTTTGGGACATGGAGATTCAAAACCAGGTCTGATTACAAAGGTCACAGCCTTTCTACTTCATCTACTGACCCCAGTATTTTATTTATCTCTGACAAAAATATCTTTATTTTTATACAACATATAATAAATTATATAATGTGCTTTATACTATATAACAGTCAAAATTATTATAAATTATTTGATTTATTCTATTTAAATGTATATGTTATGGAATCTAATTTTTTAAATGATGGAAATAAACTTATTTACAAAACAGAAATAGAACCACAGATTTCAAAAACAAACTTAGGGTTACCAAAGGAGAAAGGTGGGAATAAGGAATAAATTAGGAGCTTGGAATGAACATACACACACTCTTAAATATGAAATAGATAACCAACAAGGACCTACTGTATAACATGGGTAACTCTACTCAATTACCTATATAAGAAAAGTATCTGAAAAAGAATGAATATATGGATAGGTATAACCGAATCCCTTTGCTGTACACTGAAACTAACTCCTAATAGTTATTGGGAGTAATTATATTCCCAATGAAAAGTATTGGAGTATACTTTCTGTTGGGAGTACAATTTTTATTTATACTCCCAATAAAATTTTTTTTAATACACATGTCCCCGTGGGATAGATGCAAAGAGGGAGGAAGGAAGGGCGGATATGCAATGGTATGAATAATTTGGCAGGGAGTAGGGTACAGAATCTCAGGATAGGTGAGTTTCAGTGGGTACCACAAGAATGGGAAGGAAAAGGCTTTAAATATCTACTAAGCTCCTATAATATGATAGTAGCTTTTCGTACATCTTCTCATTCAATCTTCATAATGAACTCTGTGAGGCTGTTACCATGAGGAAACTGAGGCCCAGAGAACTAAGTAAATTGTTCAAGTTCACAAAGCAAGGAAATAGCAGAGCCTGGATTCGAGCCCAGATCATTCTGGCTCCAGGGTTGACTCTCCTTTCTTTGTCCCAAGCTGTTTCTTAGCAACAGGGACCTCAGTGGAGGCCTTGAGNTATATGGATAGGTATAACCGAATCCCTTTGCTGTACACTGAAACTAACTCCTAATAATTATTGGGAGTAATTATATTCCCAATGAAAAGTATTGGAGTATACTTTCTGTTGGGAGTACAATTTTTATTTATACTCCCAATAAAATTTTTTTTAATACACATGTCCCCGTGGGATAGATGCAAAGAGGGAGGAAGGAAGGGCGGATATGCAATGGTATGAATAATTTGGCAGGGAGTAGGGTACAGAATCTCAGGATAGGTGAGTTTCAGTGGGTACCAGAAGAATGGGAAGGAAAAGGCTTTAAATATCTACTAAGCTCCTATAATATGATAGTAGCTTTTCATACATCTTCTCATTCAATCTTCATAATGAACTCTGTGAGGCTGTTACCATGAGGAAACTGAGGCCCAGAGAACTAAGTAAATTGTTCAAGTTCACAAAGCAAGGAAATAGCAGAGCCTGGATTCGAGCCCAGATCATTCTGGCTCCAGGGTTGACTCTCCTTTCTTTGTCCCAAGCTGTTTCTTAGCAACAGGGCTCTCAGTGGAGGCCTTGAGCGCAAACAACATATAAATGGGCAATAGATGGAGCCATTAAGTGTCAGTCCCTCAGTCATGTCCAGCTCTCTGTGACCCCATGCACTGTGGCCCTCCAGGCTCCTCTGTTCTTGGGATTCTCGACTTAGCAGCAGCAGCAGGCAAGAATACTAGAGTGGGTTGCCATTCCCTTCTCTGTGGGATCTTCACAAACGAGGGATCGAACCTGGGTCTCCTGTATTGCAGGCAGATTCTTTACCACCTGAGCCACCAGGGAAGCCCCATAAATTTCTCATATCTTTATGAGAGGAGGGAGTTTGCACCTTGGAGCTGGAGACCAACTCCTGCATGCTGAAAGAAAAAGTGAAGTTGCTCAGTCGTGTCCAACTCTTCACAACGCCATGGACTGTAGCCTCCTCCCTCCATGGGATTTTCCTGGCAAGAGTACTGGAGTGGGTTGCCATTTCCTTCTCCAGAGGATCTTCCCGACCCCAGGGATCAAACCAGGGTCTCCCGCATTCCAGGCAGACAGTTTAACCTCTGAGCCACCAGGGAAGCCTGCATGCTAAGTCACTTCAATTGTGTCCAACTGACCCAATGGACTGTAGCGCACCAGGCTTCTCTGTCCATGGGATTCTCCAGGCAAGAATACTGGCGTGGATGGCCATGCCCTTCTCCAGGGGATCTTCCTGACCCAGGGATCCAGCCCGCGTCTATGTCTCCTGCATTAGTAGGTGGGTTCTTTACCACTAGCACCACCTGGGAAGTCCGGGTGTAAAAGTGAAATGGAATTAAGGGAGGGGCTACGGAGGGATTTTGTTGATTTCCCAGATAACCTGGGACTCCAGCCCAACATGTATAAGAGCCTCGGGCTAGAAGCCAAGGTGCTCATCACAACTCTGCTAGTAACTGAGTATGATGTCACAGCTCTACTAGCAGCTACGTAGTGATGGCCCAGGATGTCCGTCACACAACCTCTTCAGGATTCCATTTCCTCCACGGTAAAACCAATCTGTTGATAGGGTGACCTAAGCCCCATGCATCCCTGAGGTGTTGAGGATCTTCAAAACATAACAGCCAAATATGCTGCTCTCTCTTTATCAAACTGTTACAGTCCAAGGCCCTTCCTGAGGAGCTAAGCATCTCCAGATAGCTCTGTCAGCCTGAAGATTGCTTCTTTCACTGTGTCCTTTGCCTCTATGGGTCTAGAGTAGGTGATAAATATTGATTAAAGCAGGGGTCCCCAACCTCCATGCTGCAGACCGGTACGTCCTGTCAGATCAGCAGCAGCATTAGGTTAGAAATAAAGTGCACAGTAAACGTGCTGAGCTTGGATCATTCCGAAACCATCCCCCTCACTCCCGATCTGTGGAAAAACTGTTTTCCATGAAATCCGTCCCTGGTGCCAAAAAGGTTGGACTAAAGCACTGATACTTGGCTAAGGGAAGAATATAAGAGCACGCTTGAGCATAACACCCTGTGAGTTGGGGAGTCAGCCTCAGTCAACAAAAACATACCAAGTCTCCACACTCGGGGCCTGGCGCTGTGCTAGATGCCAGGGATCCAAGAGAAAACTGGCAGCCAGAGAAGCATGGAACAAATCATTAGGCAAGTAAGTAACAGCAGTTGCATGCATCCTGAAGTTCTCAAGGGAACCATGCCAGGGTTCAGACACAGTAGTCACATAGACAGGTTTGTGAATTAGACGGCAGGACTGGAGGCAGAGAGGCCAGTTAGAAAATACATCGCAACTGGCCTGGAGACCCTTGAGGCTCTGAAAGAAATCGGGACTGGTGGGGACACTGACAGACGAACATTGTTGGGAAGTAGAGAGAGCACAGCCATGTGACACGAAGGCACCCCCACGGCTGGCACTACTGGGCAAGAGGGTGATTAATACTAATCACCACACACGGGACTCGCTTGGTTCACCCATCCAGGGAGGCAAGATGCCAAGAGGCACAGGTGTTCCATCCCATCAAAGGCAGCCTCTGCCTCTCCTGATTGCATGAACAGGCCTCCTGCCTTCCTGCTTCTCAACATCCAGTCTGACCCACAGGGAGTCCTGGCTTCCCATTCAGGGTGCCCTCTTCAGAGAGGCAGAAAGTCTGCAGGGGTCCGAGAAGGGGTGAGGGCTCCTTATGGGAATCGTCATTCAGGCTCCCCCGCATCCCGGAAGGGCTGTGGGTCCAGCCCATGGGCCCTGTATCCTGTGATCTCCATTTGCTGTGCGCCTGCTCGCTGCCATCTGTTTCCTATCCAGGCTGAGCACGAGCTCGTGCGTGTGGTCACCATCTCGCAGAATAATTCCTCTGCCAACAAATGGGAAAATGTACCATTTTATCCATGCCCCTTCCCCCTTTCCGACTGACTTCTGGAATGGACATTGAAAATATCGACCCTTTCTATCAGACCTCCTTCAGCTCCAAGGAACATGTAAGGACACAAAATCCCCCTTGATGTCCATACTTTGTTGAAAGAGTGGGGGACCTCATGGCACATGTACAATGGCCAAACCAAAATAGGAAATATGAGCAAAGTGGTTGCATCCTTTTGCAATCAACTATTATAAAAGCTGGCCATCTCCTGTTCAACAAGAAACCATGGAGTTTCCACCAGGCCCAGTTTTATTTTACATAATTATAACCATCTCGGCATGTCAATTAAGATAGAATGTTACCTTTGGGATGGGATCAATTAGGGCCCTGAAGATTGAATTTGGAATCGTGATTAGCCTGTTTTACATTTTGCCTTCGTTTTCTAAAATATACAATTGTCTGATTCAGCCCAATTTTTAAAAACATTTTGTAAACTTATTTATTTTTTTAAGCCAAAACAGACGTGGGAGGCCTATTAGTAACAGGAACCATAGGAAAATGGAGGATGGGGGTGGTGGGGTTGCTATTTGATTAGAGTCAATTCTTAAATTTCCACAGCAAGAAAATATTGAATGTGCTGTAATGGTTGCTGGATTTTCTTAAGAACTGAAATCATTACACTCTGGCTGCAATCCAAGTTCTTCCCTTTTTTTAGGTTACAATTTGAAACGGTGCAGAACATGCTATAGCACTGTAGTCATTCATGTAATGTCATTGAATCGAGCTTCTGGAAATAGACAAAGGACTTTGTGTCCCGAAATGTTCTTCTGGCGGAAAATTGATAGCAGTCTGAGATATGCTATTACTGGGTTTGGTTCTGCCTCCAAATTTGTGCTGACTAAAGTGATTTCATGAGGGAGAGAGAGAGAAAAGGAGAGAGCAAGAGAGAAAATGGCTAGATGAACTTGCAACTGTGTGGGGAAGCTAAATACTTAAAACAAATGCTGCATGGAAGAAAGGCACACATTTCCCAGCAGAGACGCGCAAGCTTTTTCAGGGGTCACTAAAATTACGTGAACCTCTTTGCTTGCTTTGCTTAAGTTGTTGTTGCCCAAATGGAGATGATGAAGAGGCAAATGCCTGACACGAAACCCCTGGGTAATTCCCCCAAGCCTTCTCCTCCCATCCCGGCCCTCTGCGGCGTTTTCCCATCCATTGTCACCCCTTGTCTGGAGCTCTCACCAGACTCATCAGGACGACAAGCAAGTCCAGCTTCACCAATCAGGGATGCAGCCTGAATGCAAATCAAGCTTTGGCCTGGATGCTCCAGCCAGGACACATGGTGTTGGGCACAAACCCATGCCTGGCTCATTCTTTGCCCCCTAAGTCCTTTCCAAGATTCACCATCTTCATCACTATTGTCCCTTTCAAAAGAAAAAGTTAGAGTTGTTTTGTGCATGATGTGAAAGACATGTCAATAAACCCCCTTTCCACATAAATAGCACATCAAAATATTACCAAATCATGCTGCTGACTTTGCCAGCAGGCAGAGGATTCCATCTGGAGATAATATCTTCCAACTGAGAGGCATCCAAGGTGCCCTTTCCTAGGCAACGGGCAAGTTGACCGCTCTGTGGCTGAATCCCATCCTCTCTGAACACACCAGCTCTCAGCAATTCCCTCCTCTTTGGTCAGGTCCAGACCACCTGCTCCTGGATCTGGAGTCACCTTCTCCACTCCAAAATGGACTCATTGATCCTCTTTCCTCTGTGACAGCCACACGATCTCTTTCTGACCACCCTCCCCAATAACATCCAGGTATCCTCCAGAGGTCCCCAAAGTAACAAGTACTGATTCTAATGAGGTGCAGAGCTGGCTGGATGGTTGCTGGCTTGTTGGACCAATACTGTCCTCATGGGTGCTTCTCTCAACCCAGTGACAATAGCCGAACCCACTGTTGGGTCAGCTCTCCAAAGCATCAGAAGTGACTCCTGCTGAACCAAGCCTTCTCCACTTTTTCCTAACTCTTGGGCCTTTCCTTCTGCGAATTCCTCTGTGACTCCAGTCTAAGCCACATAGAGATTCTCTTTATTGTTCTCAGTCGCCACTAAACATTTATTACGTGCAAAGGACAGAAGGGTAAAAAAGCACCCACAGGGGTCCCTCGTGTCCATATAATCCACTCCTTACTCTGCCGAGGTCTGAAAGTTTCTGAGACATTTCAGAGGGGCTTGTGTTGTTCTCACTATCGCCCAGGTCTCCTGGCTCCTTTGAGTAAATGCCATTGCTTCCTGGGCTGCTGTCCAACCCCAGGAAAGAGGTCATTTCTACTTATTTAAAAGTTCTTGCAAAGCATATATGAGTTCAGTAGATTTTTGGAAGAAATTGCAGGGAGTGCATAGAAAAGAGAAGGGAGCAGTATTACAGCAAAACAACACCGTGCAAACCATTAAACATAAAAGCCAGGACCATCTCGCCAGCAGAGCATTTCAGTGGCACATCTCTCAGCCTTCCTGTAGCTCATTCATTGCCTGCTCACCAACTCAGCCTCACCCCTTTGTTACTCCTCTCCTCTCTCAGGAGAAAGATCTTATTCCTGAGATGCAACAGTTTGAACCATTCCTCTTTATGAGGGTGTTGTGGAAGGAAGCTAACATCACTCCTACCCTCTGATTTCAAATACCCTTAGTGAACCACAAGGTTGTGAACCACAAACAAAAACAGTTTATTCCCTAAGGAAAATGTTAGTACCAACTGTGAAAATTATAAAAGTGTTGCCTTATTACACAAAGAGGTATGATACCATGGGATTCAGTATCACCTGCTGTTTTCTGTACACTCTATGCATGAGGCACCAGTCTAAGCCTCCAAGCAAGCAAGTTTACTTACTCTTCACCACAATTTACTGTGGGGTAGAAACTGACCCTGGGAGTGGTTCCCTTGCCAGCGCTACCCAGATCAGTCGAACTATCAGACCTATTCTCTTAATCAAAAAGTAGCTATAGCCCACCATTTAGCAAGTGCGAATTTTTTGCAAAACACTATGAAAATTACAAAGATTAGAAAACAGG
This sequence comes from Redunca redunca, assembly GCA_006410935.1. Lineage (NCBI taxonomy): Eukaryota > Metazoa > Chordata > Mammalia > Artiodactyla > Bovidae > Redunca > Redunca redunca. Next base: position 69,059 of record SJYQ01016118.1, on the reverse strand, counting down.
ATCTCCACATCAAGTGACTTATAGTGTAGTAAACCATTAGAAAGGGAAAGAGGTACCCAGGTTTGAGGACAGACCTGGATTTGAACCACAGTTACATTACGAGTTTGTTGGATGACACTGAGAAAGTTATTCAACCTTTCTGAGCCTTCTGTGCCTCAAATGTAAAATAGAAATTGTAGTGGGACAGCCCTCATTATGTTGTTTGGGGGACTCAAGGAGATAAGACATAGAAAGCATTCAGTGCAGTGCTAGGCACACAAGGAGTCAGGAATAGATGTTACCTTTCATTATGATGTTACAGTGAATATGTTTCATAGCTTGCTTTGTGGATTTAGCATTTCATACTGAGAGTCTTCCTGCTGCTGAATACCTCTTCTCAACATCATTTAGATGCTGACTTAATGTCTTATTATATGGCCATATCATAATTTACCTCACTATTCCCTTGCTTTATTTATCTATTGGGTAATATTTTTAATTATATTTGTTTAATTTTAATAAATGGATGATGGCTTTGCATATTTTGATTTAATTTCTGCCATATCCATAGGCATGCATATGTCCCCTCCCTCTTGAACCTCTATTCCACCTCCCACCCTTTCCCAGCCCTCTAGGTTGTTACAGAGCCCCCATTTAAGTTCCCTGAGTCATACAGCAAATTTCTACTGGCTATCTCTTTTACATTGGATAATATTATTGTCTTCCCAATATATACGATATCTTTATACATTAAGGCTATTAGGTTTTTCTTTATATTTGTTGCATCATCTAAATACTTTAATTTTTTCAGACAAGGCTTTATTGGGTCCCTGCAACAGCATGGGGAAGAAAGAACAAGTAACAGGTTAACTTGCTCACTCATGGGGCAGAGTCGGGCGTTGGGGGAGAGGGGAACACAAGCTTGGTGCAATGCTTGCCCTTTAGTTTTGTTTCAAATTTTTTGACCTATAGGTATTGGTCAATTTTTATGTAGTTAAACCTATCTAAATTTTCCTTTGTGATTCCTCCTATTAATTTTAAGCTTAAAATATCCTTCCCACAAAGAGATCAGAGGGCTATTCATCAATGTTTTTTTAGTCTAAAGATACATTTTTCAATATAAAGTGATTTACAAACAAATAGATTCTAAAATTTAATGTTAGTGGTCTTTTCTATTCATGAGCAACCTCAGTAACCTATGACTTGAAGTAACTTGTAACTGCTAATAAGTATTTTTTCATGATGTAGTATGGGGGATTAAATCAGATTGAGTCACATCCTGGGAGTCTTTGGTGAGTTAGTCTGCAGAGATTTCTAGGCCCTGAGAAGTCACCCAGATCTCCAGGCATGCTCTCATCAGTGTCAAAGCTCTGCTCCCTGTTTTCCCTGAAATTCAGCGGGATTTGAAGAAAAGACTTTGGAGTGAGGCTGACCCAAGCTCAGAGCGCAGCCCTGCTCTGAACATTATAGTCACCTAAGTGGGTACCAGGTACATCCTCTGAGCCTCCATTTCCTCACTTAGAAAATGGAAGAAAATGATGGAACCAACTTTAGAGACTGACTGTGAAGACTGAATAAGGTAATACATGTAGGGACATCCCTGGTGGTCCAGTGGTTAAGATTCCATGCTTCCAAGGCAGGGAGCTCAGGTTCGATCCCTTGTAGGTGAACTAGGATCCCTCACACCAAGTGGTGTGGCACCAAAAAAAAAATTGTTTTAAGTAAAATAATGTACTCATGTAAATCTCTTAGAACAATGCGTGCATGCTAAGTCCTTTCAGTCATGTCTGACTCTTTGGAACCCTATGAACAGTAGTGCACCAGGCTCTTTTGTCCATGGGATTCTCAAGGCAAGAATACTGAAGTGGGTTGCCATTCCCTCCTCCAGGAGATCTTCCCAACCCAGGGGTCGAACACGCATCTCTTGTCTCCTACATTGGCAGGAAGGCTCTTTACCATTAGCACCACCTGGGAAGATGACCATGGTTATTCTCAAAGTCTGGTTGCCCAGTACGGACTGTGGAGTAAGATCCCTCATCAAAGCAGGAGACCTCCAATGTCAGGATAAGTCTAGCCTTGTGGCAGACTCAGTTCAGTTCAGTTCAGTCACTCAGTTGTGTCCAACTCTTTGTGAACTCACGGTCTGCAACACACCAGGCTTCCCTGTCCATCACCAACTCCTGGAGCTTACTCAAACTCATGTTCATTGAATCAGTGATGCCATCCAACCATCTCATCCTCTGTTGTCCCCTTCTTCTCCCACCTTCAATCTTTCCTAGCATCAGGGTCTTTTCCAATGAATCAGCTCTTCCATCAGGTGGCCAAAATATTGGAGCTTCAGCTTCAGCATCAGTCCTTCCAATGAATATTCAGGACTGATTTCCTTTAGGATTGACTGGCTGGATCTCCTTGCCACTCCAAGGGACTCTCAAGAGTCTTCTCCAGCATCACAATTCAAAAGCATCAGTTCTTCAGCTTTCAGCTTTCTTTATAGTCCAACTCTCACATTCATACATGACTACTAGAAAAACAAGAGCTTTGACTAGACAGACCTTTGTGGCAAAGTAACATCTCTGTTTTTTAATATGCTGTCTAGGTTGGTCATAGATTTTCTTCCAAGGAGCAAGCGTCTTTTCATTTCATGGCTGCAATCACCATCTGCAGTGATTTTGAACCCCAAGGAAATAAAATCTGTCACTGTTTCCATTGTTTCCCCATCTATTTGCCATGAAGTGATGGGACCGGATGCCATGACCTTAGTTTTCTGAATGTTGAGATTTAAGCTAACTTTTTCACTCTCCTCTTTCATTTTCATCAAGAGGCTCTTTAATTCTTCTTCGTTTTCTGCCATAAAGCTGGTGTCATTTGCATATCTGAGGTTATTGCTATTTCTCCTGGCAATCTTGATTCCAGCTTATGCTTCATCCAGCCCAGAGTTTCTCATGATGTTTGTTCTCGTTTCTGCATGTAAGTTAAATAAACAGGATGACAATATACAGCCTTGATGTACTCCTTTCCCAATTTGGAACCAGTCTGTTGTTCCATGTCCAGTTCTAACTGTTGCTTCTTGACCTGCATACAGATTTCTCAGGAGGCAGGTCAGGTGGTCTGGTATTCCCATCTCTTTAAGAACTTCCCACAGTTTGTTGTGATCCACACAGCCAAAGGCTTTGGCATAGTCAATAAAGCACAAGTAGATGTTAATCTGTAGCAGACTAGGGTAGCAAAAACTGGAGAGATTGAGTCCAAAACAGACTGCATTCATTTCCTAGGGCAACCCTAGCAAATTACCATAAACTGGGTGGCTTAAAACACCAGAAATGTATTCTTTCACAGCTCTGGAGGCCAGAAGTCCGAAACCAAGGTGTCAGCAGGTCTGGAGCTCTCCTGGCTTCCAGTGGCTGCCAACAACACTTGATTCTCTTTGGCTAGTGAATACATTGCTCCAGTCTCTGCTTCCGTCATCACATCATCCACCCATGCCTGTCTTCTTCTCCTCTAGGGATACATACCATGGGAATTAGTCCTACTCAGATAATCCAGGATTATCTAATCTTGAGAACCTCAGTTATAACTGCAGAACACTTTTTTCCAAGTAAGACCACCTATATATTTGGTGGTAGGTATATGTTTGGGGGGGGGGCACCATTAAACCCACTCTAGAGTGCATCCCCTCCCCCTCCATGAAGTGAAAGAGATGAGGAACAGGGAGATAATCTTCAGCACTGTAAGATTATATCCTTAAAAATCAAATGATCATTAGCAAGGTGAAAGCATTTTAATCATCTCTTTCCAATATCCAAATCAATAGAAATATTGAAATGTGTTAAAGCGAGAAGGGTAAAAATGATTCCAGACTCACTGGATCAAAGAGAACAATCTTGGAGAAATCCAAGGTCACCTGCTGAAAACTCCAAATGTAAGAATCAGGAAATTTCATAGTAGATTTTGAAAAGGTATTCCCAGCCTCACAGGGATTTCTGAATTCTTTCTGCTACTGGTATCTCTGATGATTAGAAAGGAGGATCCTAGGCAGGAAGGTGTCAAGGTGTCCCAGAAGATGCCAGTGCTTTGTAAATACTAAAAAGGAAACATGCCAAACAGAAAGGGAAACAAGCCCCTCTGTTACCCTCCCTAAAAGATATCTCCTGCCAAATGAAATAAGATGTTTATGTTGTGTGCGCCATGTTTATATATCTTCTCATCCTCCTTCCTGGTGAGTGTTTTGCAAATCGATTAAGGTCGTTACAACTGTGACTCCTCAATTTCAAGCCCTGTTTTCGTTTATCCAGATCAATTTCAAGTGACCTCTAAGGGATTCATCTTTATTGGGATTCTGTAATGCTCAAAAAATGTTACTTTTATTTAAAAAGTGCTAGAGGAGAAATTTAATAACTTATTATCTGTGGTGTTATTTGCAAATATAAAGGGAATTTCAAGTCCAAAAAATAACCAGATCTGACAGTTGGCTCATATAAATTATTCAGCCTTTTCTAAGTATATAAATAAATAACAAACACTTAGCATCCCCTGTGTGTGTTTACCTAATTTTGTATGAACAAGTCTTTGAACCCTTGTTACAACTGTGATTCCTCAATTTCAAGCCCCATTTTCTTTTGAGGGGGGCTTGAAAAAAAAGCCCCATTTTCATTCTTTTCAGCAAATTTTGCTGAGTGCTGACACTGTGCTGTTCATGTACTACTGAGGGGGTGAGTTGGAGAGTCACTAAGTGCCTACACTGTGCTGTTCATGTACTACTGAGGGAGTGAGTTGGAGAGTCAGACACATGCCTAGTGGTATCCAAAATAGGCTGCTCAACCTCTTCTAGATCTCCTGAAGTGATTGGGGTATTTATTACGCTTCCAATGTAGCCCATACCATTGTTCAACTTTCCCAGTGTCCACAGGAAACAAATGGAAAGCAGATTGCTGGAGCCACCCCAATAATTCTGATTTGTCCAGTCTCCTGAGGACCCAGAGACCTGAAGCATTAACATCTACCTCGGCTGACTCTAGTGCAGGTGCTTCCCAGGTGGTCCACAGACTGTGTTTTGAAAACCATCCAGTCGGGAGTGCCAATCATGCTGCTAGACCTGATTTACGTTGGCTCATGGCCTGCACAAAACTGAGCCTCCTGCTGGCAAATTGCAGGACTAGAACAGATTCCCCCAGATAATATCCCTGGAATTTCTACCCACTGTCAAGCAGAAGAAATCTTGTCTACCCTGTAGAGTCACACAGAAGAAATCTCAGTTCATTTTCTCATCAGCTGTTTATTGAATGTCGATTATGTGCCAAGGTGCTTGGTGCAGAAGCTACAGCAAAGAACAAAACAGTCAAAAACCCACCACCTTACATTCAAGTGGAAGAATGACTCTCAGTTTTCCTCCTCTAGTTTCATGCATGCACACATTCATCCATTTCACAAATACGGATCAAGCTGAGCAAGCTGAGAAATAAACAACAATCCTACCTTCTAAAGGGCCTGCAGTCCAGAGAGGGAGAGAGACAAAAACCTGTTAAACAATGTAGTAAGTGCAAAGATGGAAGAGTTCGAGGGTGTTGTGAGAACTCAGAAAGGGTTAACGGAGGAAAGTTATCCAGAAGGAGTAACACTAGACCTAAACCTTGAGGACAAGTTCACCGAGGTCACAGGCACATCTGCACGCACGCAGGCTAAGTCGCTTCAGCTGTGTCTGACTCTCTGCGACCCTATGACTTAGCCCTCCAGGCTCCTCTGTCCATGGGGATTCTCCAGGCAGGCATGCTGGGGTGGATTGCCATGCCCTCCTCCAGGGGATCTTCCTGACCCAAGGATCAAACCTATGTCTCCTGTGGCTCTTGCCTTGCAGGCAGATTCTTTGCCACTGAACTACCCAGGAAGCCCCCACAGGCACATCCACATGAGAGGAAAAAAACTAGATGGAACACAATGTGACTGAAGCAAGAGTGGGGAGGTAAGGACAGAGGGATGACGTACAGAGGTGGGCAGGGACCCCCGAGTATGAATACCAGATGTTACTCTGAAGGCCGTGAGAAGCTGATGAAAGGTGTTAAGAAAAATGAGGCAAACTACTCTGATTTGTGTTTCGGGAAGATCTCTCTGGATTCAGTAAAAGGGATAGAATTAGAGGGGAGAGGGGCAGCATGAAGTGACTTAAGAACTTATTACAAAAGAACAGTCCAGGGTGAGAAGAGCCTGAATACAGGCCATGAGTAGGCGGTGGAGAGGGAGGCGCAGAGTTGACAGATGTTTAAGAAGAGGAATTGAGAACCCTTGATGACCAATCTGGGCTTCCCAGGTGGTGCTAGTGGTAAAGAATCCACCTGCCAATGCAGGAGACGTAAGAGACACAGGTTCAATCCCTGGGTAGGGAAGATCCCCTGGAGGAGGACATGGCAACCCCCTGCAGTATCCTTGCCTAGAGAATCCCCATGGACAGAGGAGCCTGGAGGGCTACAGTCCATAGGGTCACAAAGGGTCAGACATGACTGAAGTGACTTAGCACACAGCTGATGACCAATCAGCTGTCAGAAGTGTGAAGGAGAATGAGAGCCCCGAAAAGAACCAGATGGCAATTGCACTTCCCAAATTTCTCTTCATTAGCCTTCCTCCAGGATTAATAACCCAGTTTTTAATTTTTACATCATCCTGTTTCCTCCCACTCGTACTGTTATTCACGATAACTGAGCTGAATCAATGGGGAGCTTGACCATGGTCTCTGTGGGATGATGTACTCTAGTTGAAACCACCTACTTACACCTCAGTTAAGTTTAAATTATCTTCCAAGGGTCAGATCAACTGAAAAAAATTTGGTGATAATCCAAGGTAGAAAATGCAAAAGAGCTGGAAATTCTCCCTGCTGGATAACTGAAATCTAAAGTTCATACAAGCCAAATTATATCCCATAGCCTTTAGAAAATGATGGCAGGCTGAAAGTACTCACCACAAATCCGTAAGGGGAAGATAGGGAGGGAGCATGGTGAGAACAGGGGAAATGCAATTGAAGAGGGGGTAACAGTAGCCTTCCATAATAGTGATAAAATTTTATTCTTATGCTGATTATGGGCACATGAGTGTGTTTACTTCCTCATCTTATATACTATTTGATGGGCCTGAAGTATTTCAGACATACCTGGGATCACATTAGAGATCTGGTCACTACCTTTGTGATCTGGGCCAAAGTTTCCAGGAGACCTTTTGAATGACCCTGCTTGCAAGTTGAGAGACATTTGCAGGTGTGAACTTTCCCCCACCTCAGTATTGGTAGATTCTTCTTCATCAGCGGGAACCTTATGTGTGGAAAATAATGCTACAGCTATTGATTGCTTCTTGATATATTAATTGCATAGATCTAGTCAATAAAACTTGGAAAGTTAAAAGAAAAAGATGAGAGAGAGACAACAAAGGTAATAATTTCAGCAGGTAGGTTTTACATAATGTAACTCAATGCCCTAGACACTCTTCAGAGGGAGATGATTGAGTGACTCACACTCAGCTTCCCACTCCAACCACCCAGCAGTGCTCTTATCTGACTACACCGGCTTTTCTTTCAGTAGGGTATGTGAATGATGAACTCTACAGTTTACACACAAAAAAAATTATTTAGTAAATAAGGGATTTTGAAAACAATACATTTTCATTTTCTCCATCTCTCTTTCAGTTCTCTTTAGAATTTAGGCTAATTGACTATATGAACACACACACACATAATGTATGTATACTCACATACACAGCTTATACACACACATACACACACAATATGGCAAATGACCAAATGAACCCAATAAGGAAGAGCAATATAAAAGCCTGAATGAAGATCCCATTTTCCCTTTATTGGTCAAAGGGGAGGATTCTTTTTCTTCATAGTTACTTCTCCATGAAGCCTTTTGTGATCACTTTATGCATCCTGAACTTTCGCTGAGGGCTGGTACACACTGTGTTTGCGTTTACAGCCCTGACTCTACTAGGCCCACAGTTACAATTCTGGTACTTGTTAAGTAAGCAAGCAAATGAGTGAATTAAAAATAAAAGAAGAAAATAACAGATAAACAGATGAATGGCTGAACAGTTTGATCAATTAATTCACAAATAAATCATGTTCTGCCCTCACTAAAGCTATGGGTCATCCACAACGTGAATGCATACATAAATTTCTACACACTGATTTCACAGTCAGAATCCAGGTCTGACAACATTTTCACATATGAACACTTAGAATCAAGGCAAAAAGATTTTCCTCAACCAATATGATTACCATTGACAGTAGCAGAATAAACAGACTCATGTCAGAAATTTGCTAATTATCTTTCTGCTGCTAACAGTCACTGTGTTGATCTGCTTTACCATGAAAAGACTTTTCATTGGGAAGCATGTTGAGGACTTCACATGTGGAAATGTGCTAGAACACAAGCAAAGACTATTTAATTGCACACTTTTCTACCACTTTTCTGTCACGAACAAATTCAAAGGCCAACAAGTCAGCCATAGCAGTTTCCTCACTCAACAGGAAGAAATGAAGACCTAAAATTAAAGGCCAATTCAGTTATTGTTGGTTAAGCAACTCCCAGCAGAAAGACTGGGCTAAAGGAATGGTTGAAATGCAAACCAACTTCTCACGAAGTTGACAATCTAGGCAGACTTGCCGACATCTACTTTTGTTTATTTTCTCATCTATTATTTACTTGCCATATACTATGAGCTAGGCACTTTTGCTAAGCCCTGGTGATAGTGATAAACACAGGGCATATTTCATGCCTATGCAAACAAGAGAGTCTGCAGTGTATTGTTGTTATCCAATCGCTAAGTCTTGTCTGACTCTTTGCAACCCCATGGGCTGCAGCACATTAGGCTTCCCTGTCCTTCACTATCTCCCAGAATTTGCTTAAACTCGTGTCCATTGAGTCGGTGATGCCATACAACCATATTCTCTGTCACCCCTTTCACCTGCCCTCAGTCTTTCCCAGCATCAGGGTCTTTTCCAATGAGTCAGCTCTTCACATCAGATGGCCAAAGTTTTGGAGCTTCAGCTTCAGCATCAGTCCTTCCAATGAATATTCAGGGTTGATTTCCTTTAGGATTCACTGGTTTGATCCCTTTGCTTTCCAAGGGATTCTCAAGAGTCTTCTCCAACACCACAATTCGAAAGAATCAATTCTTTGGCACTCAGCCTTCTTTATGGTCCAACTCTCATATCCATATATGATTGCTGGAAAAACCATAGCTCTGACTATGCAGACCTTTGTTGGCAAAATGATGTCTCTGATTTTAATACACTGTCTAGATTTGTCAAACGTAGACAAACCTAGACTGCAGTGAAGTAGATAAGGCAAATACTAAGCAATAAGCATACCTACAAATACAAAATTATAAATATTCTTAAATATTCCTTAGGAAAACAATGAGAGTCTATGAAAGAGAATGATAGGGGAAATATGCTTTAAAAGGAGAGTGCTCAGAAGCGACCTGAGAAAGTATCATTTGTGCTGCCCCCTACCTGTGACAAGGCATAATCTTAGCAATAAGGGCTAACATAAGATGCAGAAAGTTCTGTGGGTATATAGATTAAAAGACATTTACCTGCAGCTAAGGGACTCTTCCTGGAAGAGGCACCAGTTTAGGGACTCCTGGCAGGATGAGCAGAGGTCTGGTATGGGGAGAAAATTAACAAGTATGAGAAACAGCAAGTTGCTGAGTATAGCTAAGGGACAAGGTACAAGGGATGATCAAAAATGACCAGATTATGAAGAGCTTAAAATACCAGGCCAAGGAATTTCAACATAATTTTACCAGCAAGGAGGAAGTAAGGAGGAAGACTTGTGATCAGGGTATGGGATGCTCATATCTCTGCATTTCAGAGCTCAGAATGCAGATGAGTGGGGAGAGGATTGTATGGAGGAACAGACTAAAGATGGGCAGGACAACTAGATTCCCCATGAGATCAGCAAATGTAAACAGAACTGCTATGGTCCACATGAGGTTGCTGAGGACCTGAAATGGGACAGCAGTGCAATTATGAGGGGATACGACAAACAGCCGATGTTGGCAAAATGATTTGCCTGCCTGGCTGGCTGTAGTCCAGTCCTTATTGGCCTTAGGAAGTGAGAGGGTGGTGTCTATTATACCACTAAAATCATAAGACTCTGGGACTAGGGAGATGGTGGTGTCACTAGCCAGACAGAGAATCAAGGAGGAGCAGGTTGAAGAAGAGATGCTTTGTTTGCTTTGGGATATGTTGGGCTTAGGGATCTTCAGGGCCCTCTGTCCAGCAACTGCATTCATTCAGATTGGTAGAACACACACACACTGGGATGATCAAGCCAGAGGCTACTGAGCTGACTCAGCTGCAGTCAATGCTCAGAACCCAGGTCACTGCATGTGTTTTGTTTAGCTGATGAGTTATCATGAAGTATTAACTGTACTCAAGCCTGGGCCTTCCCAAGAACTGGCATGAGCACACCTAACCCAATATTCTCTGGGATTATTACTGCTTAATAACTCTTTACTGGGGAAATCAAATAGTTGTAACTTTTCACTGGTGTTAGAAAAGCTTGAGGAGTGAGTCATGTGTTACCCACAGAAGAAATCTGTCCACACTAGCCACATAGTAAAATTAAGTTTGAATAAAATGGTTTGGAAGAGTGTTTCATTTCAGAAAGGCTTACCTTCTTCCTCTTACTGGAAGTGAGTGTTACAGGGCATTAAAAGGCTCTGTGTCCTGCATTGTGTTTAATATAAGGGCTTCATTTTTTTCTTTAATCTTCATGAGATTGATACTAAAATTCATAAGTGGTAAAAAGCAGTCGTAGTAAACCTTTACCTTTATAGTACTGCGCCATTTATGAAACACTTTGGTCAACGTTACAACCCAGTAGGGTCAGAATTGCAGCCTCTCCTTTCCTTCAGAGAAATTGAGGCTCAGAGAGGTCCCAGGAGGTGCTCAAGATCACATAACTAGAGAACATCAGAGCCAAGGGTGAGCCTCCAGCTTTATTGTATTTGTGTCACGCTGCAGACATGTGTAACATTTTATAGTTTGCAATGTACTCTCATAATTATGTTTTAGATCTTCCCAAGAGCTCTGTGGTTGGCCATTGCTGACTCCCTCTAGGGCAGAGGGCCCTGAGAGCAAATGACTTGGTAACGATCACAAGGAGTGTGGTAGACCCGAGACTCCAGGCCCAGGCTCCCTCTATTCACCCCCCGCACTGCAGATCTCCTTCCAGGACAACCAGGGAACAGAAAGCTCTGCCAGTGACTCTCATTAGTGGCAGACAAGTAGGACTTTTACTTGTCTTATCTTCCTGGACAAAAATGGCCTCCCAGAGTTCTTCCTTCTTTCCACCACACCCATAGCCTATTTGAAGCACTGAGGAAGATGCCTTTAAAAAGGCTGCTCTTCAGACTTTCCAAAAGTTCCAGATTTGAGCCCCAAGTTGAACATCATTGCCGTCACCCATGCTTGCCACCAGTTTCAACCCATTGACAGAGGCTACTGAGGGAAAAAACTCTTTGGACTCTAAAGCAAGTCAATCCAGTGAGCCAACTGAACACTCCTGAGGGTCCACTTATTTCATCACGCTGGGCAACACCCAGAGAATACAGGGTCACCCTGCCCAGCACACTCTCAGCCACTAGTATCCTAGAGCCTGTTGTCAATGGGTATCGCAAATTACACTTGGAAAGCACTGAAGTGTCCAACACTTTGCAACTCTATGGACTGTAGCCTATCAGCCTCCTCTCTCCTGGAATTCTCCAGGCAAGAATACTGGAGTGGGTTGCCATTCCTTTCTCCAGGGGATCTTCCCAACGTAGGGATCAAACCCGGGTCTCCCACATTGCAGGGAGATTCTTTACCATCTGAGCCACCAGGGAAGCACTGAAGTAAAAGATAGGTTCTTGCCAAACATTTCTTTAATGAAGGCAGAGTACAGGGTTTACATTTCATGGCACAAAGCAAACCTCCTGTTACTCCTCCTTGGGAATCTTTCTGGTTTCCCCAAGTTCTTTTCCCAAGAGTTACTGCTACCTCTCTCCTCCTCCCTGAACCTTCCCCAGACTCCTCCCCACTCCCATAGCCCTCCAACCATGCCCTCTGTCTTTCCTATGTGTAGAGCAATTGGCATCCCTATCCACTCACCCCACTCAGGAAACCTAATAATATCCCTGGGGATTCACTCTCTCTAAAACTTCAGGAACTTTTGAGCAGAGTGAGTTGGAGACAAATTCTACAACTATTGAATTAATTATTGCTCCTGGCCCCCCAAAAAGCACAATAGTCAACATTTTCTGTCTCAGACTCTATGCATACTTTCTCCCTGATTCTTAAAACAGCCCCAGAAAACAGTTATCCAGACCCATTTCACAGATGAGTATATTGAAGATTGGAACAATTAAGCTACTTACCAGCTACTGCTGGTCAAGTGCAAACCCAAGTCTATCTGGCTCCAGAAGGCGTCCATCCCATGCCACACTGCAAGGAAACAGTAACAGCAAGCTGCTTCCCCTTTGGGAGCTGCCTTCTCCCGCCACCAGCCACCCAGCTCAAGCCAGCTGCAGCCCTCCCCCTGCTACCCCCACATTTCCTCTGGCCGGAGGCAAAAGGAAGCTTGTTACCTTTGCAGCTGATAGACCCACTTCCTGAGCCAGCCCTGGGTGCTATGTGCACAAGGCCCAGCTCCCTCTTGCCCCCGAGACCTGCTCACCAGCCTCTAGTCACATCTGGAATGTATTTGAAATTACCTCTAACCACAACTGCAAAATAAGTTTTTTTGAGTCAAAGATTGCAAAAGATTAAGCCAGTGGCTTAGGCTCACTTGCCTAGGTTCACTCCAGGAGATCCGTATCCCTGCTTTCCCCTGCTCCCACTGACCCTATTGGGGCAACTTAACATGGGAAGTGCGGTCTGTTTGTTGTCACCTGAGAGCACAAAAGCCTCAGTGCGCCTCTGGAAGCATGGACTCTGCTTGCAAGTGGGGAGCAGTGGTAAGCCGTCTAGGACAAGTAAGCGTTGAAGCAGTCGGGTTTGGAACCAAACTGCCCCCAAGAGTGAGTCCTCCATCTGGTGAGTTTGGTGAGTCACCTAAGAGCCCTGAGCCTACATTTCCTCCACTGAGTAAGAGAGGACACTTAGGAGTAAAAAGATAACACCTGCACCTCAAAGTCCTAAGTGTCATTTATCCTCATTATTATTTCCAATGGCAGCCTCAGCTCTCTCCTGACCTTCCTGACCTTGGACCCCAAGTCTTATCACCTGCATTGACAGATGAGTTTCGGTCATCTCTCAGGTCCTTTCGTACACTGACTTTCTATGAAGCAACCCCCATTTTTCTTCTTTTTTCCTGCTTATTGGACCAAAAAAAAAAAAAAATCACTCATTCCCAAAACCTCTTGGAAAAAGAACTCCGCCTGGCATGGGCTTTCATAGGAAACAGCTCTTCTTTTCCAGGGTTGGAATAAAAAGCATGTGTTGTTTACTGTTTGTTCTGGTTCAGAGAGAAACAGAAATAGTAGAGTAGCTTCACGTGACAAAGTGATCTCGGGCAGGAGGGGCGGGTATATAATAGTGAACATGTCACATCCACAGTCTGGGGCCCTGGAGGGTCTTCTGTGCTGTGGGCTTGCCCAAAGTGCACACTTGTTGTGTGATAAAAATCACAAAATGGTATTCCCAGAGATCTCCATCTTGGAGTGGAATGATTAGGACCAGGGAGTGATGGTTGATATTGAGAGGTGCCAAGCAAAGCAAGCAGGGAGGTGAAGAGCTGACTGTTGGCCAGGAATAGAGGGGAGAAAAAAAGAGAGAGAAACAGTATGATAATCTGGTCTCAAAACAGCCAGGCCCCTGCTTTTGGCCAAGCAAGGAGATCTTTGCCAGCAGCTTCCTAAACGCATCCACCAAACCCATCCAAACTCCTGCCAGGAGGCATCATTATAGACAAACGTCTGCCTCAACTCTATTGAGAACACATGAAAGGAAAGGCTTCCTACCCACTCTTCTGAAAGAGTTTTGCTATTTGGACAGATTTTCAGGGTCACTTTCTGACCCATCCCTGGAAGAATAACAGCTATCAGACCCCTCCTGACTTACTTGTTAATGGGAACAAAAAAATATACATCTTTATTCAGAATACAGATGGATGCCCAGTCCTAGCCCTCTGGCTCTCTGAGACACCTCTGCTACCTTGTCCCTTGCGTGTCCCCTCTACCCTTTGGCCACTCTTGGAAAGAAATGTCCTTCCTGTTAAACATGCTTTGACTAATTAATTTATTCCATCTGTTCTTCCTCAGGAACTCTGACCATGACACAAAAGGTTCTGAAACAGATTTGGTTCTTATATTGATAACCAGGTCACCCATAATTGAAGCAGAGTAGAATATGGAGGGCTGAAGGAAAAGGGCAACTAAGATTTGTTTCCCCTTTCATTTGCCTGGCTTTCATGCAAATTGCTGATTTACCCAGTAGGTTAAATGCATGAGGATGTCTGAACTGTACTAGTCTCCGCTTTGCAAGGAAATTTTTTAACCTAACCCTGTCCAAGCCATTGGTGAAAGGAATGTTGAGAAAGAGATATAAACAAACTCATGAATAATTGTCAAAGGAATGAACAAAAGTACTAACTGAGCGACTACAAGGAGCCAACACCATCAGCAGGTGGCTTGCACGCATGCTGTCCTGTCGGACTGTTTGCGACCCCGTGGACTGTAGCCCACCAGGCTCCTCTGCCCACCGAATTCTCCAGGCAAGAATACTGGAGCGGGTTGCCATTTCCTCCTCCAAGGGATCTTCCTGACCCAAGCACTGAACCCACGTCTCCTGCATTGGCAGGCAGATTCTTTACCACTGAGTCACCTGAGAAGCAGGTGGCTTACGTCTTTTTAATCCTCAAAATAAGCTTGTCAGTAGGCAGAATAGCGCCTGTGTCACAGATGAGGCAACTACACCTCGGAGAAGCAAAATGACTTGCCTTGAGTCCCTCAGGCCTTGATTCAGCCTCAGCTTTGCTACATCTTCAAATCTACTTCCACCTTGATGCACTGGGAATCTGGGAAACAAGCATTTCTTTGTTGTGAGTGTGTTTTCCACAATTCTGATGACTCTGAGTCTAGCAGGACCCCATCGAGTCTGCAGGGGTGTGGAAAGGAAGTGAACATGACCGGTCTGGGTGAGCTCTCCCCGACAGCTCTGGAGAAGCAAGTGTGGCCTTACATGTGCAAGCTCACTTCATTAAGTTAGTCGCCTTCATTTGGACTCAAATGCCCTTTATCTGAATTGACAGCAGGTTTCTGATCAAATATTACTGAGTCTGCCCCTAGGTGCAAACGTGGGCGAGTTCCTCTGTTTCCCTGTGGTTGATGCCTTGTGACTCTGGGTGCCAGAACCACGCAGTTTGACTCGGCCTAATACAATGTGACAGGTAACCTCCAAAGGAGAATACAGCGCCTCTCGACTGCCTCCCATGTTCCCCATTTTTACAGCAAGCATGTCTCAAACCCAGTGTGCAAGGGACTTCCTAACACACCAGGTGCTGCCTCTTGGAAAGGTCACTTTTACATTTGCAATCTTTGCATCCTGTTCCCCGTTATGGATTGATGGAGCGGAAGACAAAAGAGCCTAATGTTAGTATATATTTGGTCCATCCAATACCATTCTGGAAGGGGTCCCAGGCCATAGGCGCTGAGGTGAGGGGGCCAAGGTCCAGGCTCGGTGCCCCAGGGTTTTGTATGAACTCTCAGCTGATGCCCACGGGGTCTGATGGAGTCGGGACAGAATCTCTCAGGTGCCAGAGCAGTGCCCACTCCAGCCTGCAGTCGACTGAGATAACCTTGACAGCAGGAACAATGAACAGTGCGTCATCTTCCTGGGGATGCAGTGATCCGCAGAAAGATCTCTACCAAACCTCATGCCCTTGCCAAGGCTTCCAGGTGTTTCTTTGTGTTTGCATGGAGAACTAACATCATTTTTTTCCTTCATTTGGGAAGAGGTGGTCCAAAGTGTTTAAGCGACAGTAGTTGCAACATGTCAGAGTGGGAATTTATTATCTCAGCCCCAATAGGTCTTAATAAGCCTTACACAACTGTTTAGGCATTTATTCTATTAACGGCTGTTCATTCTGGTGGCTTCACCTGAATATTCATGATCTTCCTTCTCCCCAGAGCTTCCACGGAGCAGCTGTTTGAAACCCGCAGCAAATGTTCAGGAGAGTTCCACAAATACAAACACCCTCACAGCCGAGTGTTCCGGCCCCGGCCTCATAAAGGCTAGCTGTGAAACATTTATGTCGAGTGGTTTTTGGAGGGTGACATGTACAAAACTTAAATAGTCCTCCCCCTTTGGGGAACCCTGCCCTCTAGCTGGGACATGACCACTCAGACAGAGGGTGCAGAAGAGCCTGCGTCCACGAGATAACCAGATCCTTTCGAGCTCCCTCCCATGCTGGGAGGTTCTGAATAAATTTCTACTGGGGGTGAAGCTAGAGCTGCCTGGAAGATGGAGGTGCTGGTATTGCTGGTATTACAGGCAGTACACACTTTGGGGAGTATCGTTGAGGTGGTTGTCTGTAAGTGAGGTGGTTTGCACAGGGAATTTTTTTTTTTTTTTTTTGCATAAAAATATCAGAAGAGAAAGGATTGATGGTGGTTTTCCAAAGGGATATAACTAGGAATGACAGGATTAAATTACCAAGAGGACGATCTGACATGAAATCTAGTGAGATACCCCCCGTAAGCATATGTTTTGAGCCTTTCAAAACAGAATGCGAAGTGGAAAAAGTTCAGGCTCATCTTTATGACTGAACAAATCGCCCCTCTGGGCAAATCCCTTAAACACATCGTGCCTCAACTTCTCTTGTAAATCTGCAGGGAGGTGGAGAATGTTGTGTCAAAGATGATTCTATAACAGCATTTTATAACCAATAGATGTTAATGTATTAAAAACACACTCCTATGGTCCTTAGCACACCCCAAGAAGATTTTTAAGGACTAGTCTAAAAGCGTAAAACTAATATGCTTAAATGTGAATATGAATTATTGAATAAACATATTTTCTAGCCTTTTTTGGAGATCACCTTTTGGAGATAACCAGTGAGGACTCTAGGGTGAGCAAGCACTGGGGCTGTTTGCTAGAGTAGAAAGAACATGTAGAGGCATAAGTCATACTGACCAGGATTCATATCTCAGCACTGTTGCTGAAACTGAAGCAAATCTCTTCACTTTCCTGAGCCTCAGTTCCTTTACCTGTAAACTGTTAAGAATCTCTAACTTACACCTCTGTCCCAAGCTTTGAAGTGCCGGGATACACAGCACAGTGCCTGCCGCAGCTCCCACCAGACGTGTGTCCTTTATCTCACCTTCTGCCCCTGGAGCTTAGCTTGCTTGCACCCCCAGCAAGTCTGCCCTCTGCCAATCTCCCTTTAGCTGTGGGGGTTTTGTATCTGGGATCTGGATGAACGGGTGGAATAGCCCCACCTCCAACCAATGAACTGCTCTAACCAGAATTCCACTTCTATCAGCCAAGAATCAGAAACCAGGAGCAGGACAGGAGAGAAGAATCTATCCTGTCCTTATTTTTTCACTGGGCTGGCAGGCTCATTCTTTCCTTGGGAACTCTGAGCTGGAAAGGAAGGGGAGAGTTGAAGGCTTTATTGGAGTTTATTCCAGGAGGAGAAAATAAACTGAAACTTCTCAAGGAAGGCAACCATCCTTAGCCAAGTGCCCTCTTCTGTGCTTTCCAAGAATTTACCACATGTATTTCAATCCTTGATTTTTTTTCAATCCCTTTTCCCCAGTAGATGAGTGCTTCTCAGTCTTTTGTAAAAGACATCTTTGGAGTCACATACAAACTTCAAGTGGTCTCTGGAATTCAACATAAAAGAAGTATGATTCAAATCAAATCAGTGCAATTATAATATCAACATATTTTTGCAAGCTTCCTCCATAACACAAGTTCCTATCCCATGCTTGGAAAAAGGTATAATATTGGGTTGCCCAAAAAGTTTGTTCAGGTTTCTCTGTAAGTTGTTATGGAAATTTTTGCCCAACCCAATGTAACATAGAATGAGAGAACCAAACATGGAAAAAATAAATTAATATAAAATGTGGCAAATGTTATAAAGGAAGATGAGAGCAAATCCTTGGGAGCACAGAGGAGGAGGAGGAGGGATTCTGCTGGCTGGGAGAACCTAGGAAAGCTTGAGAGAGGGAGGTCACAATGGAGTAGGCATTTGCTGGGTGGGAAAAAACAGAATAGGCATTACAAGCCCAGGTAACTGTGTGGGCTGAGGCCTAAAGGTAGGAAATGGATGGTGTGACAGGAAATGGCAGAGTTCTTTGTGGCTGAAGTGGTTTAGTGGGGAGCAGGGCAAAGTGGGTTAGGGCCCCTTTGCCGTGCTAAGGACCTGAATGAAATCTTACAGGCAAGGTTCGGGTAGCTTCATCAGCATTTTATTTTAGAAGAAAAACACATGTATGTTTGTGATAAAAGAAACAAGCTGGGACATGACAGGAAGATCCCATGCTAGGATTACTTAATCCTCCCAATAACCCCAGGAAGAGGTTATTTCTCTACAACAAGCAGGAGTCCCTGACTTACTCTTTTGCTGAAAAGTAGCAGGATCTGCGTCTCAAACTCTGGTCTTCTGATTTCTAGTCTTTGATTTTCTTCATTTCTCATCATAATTCATTAGCAATCACAACCACAAAATGCAGACACTGAGTGATTCTCAGGGATTCGAAATCTTTTTTTTTTTTTTTTAGCTGTGTGCTGTTGATCCATTTAACAGTCTGGCTAAGCCTATAAACCTCTTGTTAGAATTATTTTTAAGTGCATAAAAAGTGCATCAAACTACCAAAGATACTAATAATAGTGAAATATAGTTATCAAAATATTTAAAATGCTATGGTAAAATAAGTACTTCTTTATTAAGACATCAAGAAGCCAACTCTATTGGAGGGACTAATAATTACCAGATATAGTGGTAAATGTAAATCATGTTTCAAGATCTCTTCAAGAACTGTTATGCAATATGAAAATATCTATAATTCCTATTGGTGACATACTCCTAGGATTTGCGGGTGTGACTATGACCTGATTCTAATCATAATTAATAAAAGCAAGAAATTTTATTTACAGATTAGTGAATATAAAGATGTAATTTTCCCCACTCAAATTCACAGATTCCTGAATAATATCCATGGACCGTGGTAAGATTCTCAAGAAATGTTTCAAATTTGAGATAACCTATAAGGGTGACTTCTAAAATATTTAAGAGATGGGGACCTGTTTTTCAATTGAACTAAGAAAATGAATTTCTTTTTCAGATACCTTTTCCATGTAGGTTATTACAGAATATTAAGCAGAGTTCTCTGTGCTGTACAGTAGGTCCTTGTTATCAGTTTTATATATAGTAGGGTTTCCCTGATAGCTCAGTTGGTAAAGAATCCACCTGCAATGTAGGAGACCCCAGTTCAATTCCTGGGTTGGGAAGATCCTCCGGAGAAGGGATAGGCTACCCACTCCAGTATTCTTGGGCTTTCCTTGTGGCTCAGCTGGTAAAGAATCTGCCTGCAATGTGGGAGACCTGGGTTCAATTCCTGGGTTGGGAAGATCCCCTGGAGAAGGGAAACGCCACCCACTCCAGTATTCTGGCCTGGAGAATTCCATGGACTGTATAGTCCATGGGGTCGCAAAGAGTCGGACACGACTAAGCAACTATCACTCACTCACAGTATGTATATGTTAATCCCAAACAGATACACATATATGTATAACTGAACCACTTTGCTGTACACCTGAAACTAACACAACATGGTAAATCAGCTATACCCCAATATAAAATAAAAATTAAATTTAAAAAAATAAGGAGAATTTCCATGATGAAATAGTTCACAGCATAAGTGGAAGGAGTATGGAGGATTTGGAGACTCACCTCCTGGGTCTTCTTGTCCCCCCCCTTAAGCACCTACAATGGAGCTGACCCATAAAGTATCACCTCAGAACTCAGGGCTCCCCAGAAAATGCTTTGCTGGGGTTTCCCAGCCTGTCGGCTGTGCTCAACTGTCTCAAGACAGAGACCTGGAAGGTTTTCCTGTGATAATAGCCCTTTCCAGAAAACAAACTGCCATTCCACTCTCAGGAAAGCTGGTTTTCGGGGAAAGTTTCTGTGCAACAATGAATCTTCAGGAATATTCCAGAGCTAGCATTGTTCATACACAGGCTGCTCTCAGTGAACAGTAATGGTCTGAAGCTAATACGGAAATAATCCATTTTCAGCAGATGAAAGAAGGGGCATCAGAACGGTAACTTGAGCTGAGGGTAATAGCAGTGCCAAAAACTTATAATGGAAACTATCTAAAGAATCCAAGACCCTTTGTTAGATATGAATGATTTCTTTTTTCTGGTGAAAAGTGTATGAAGAACTTGAGAAGAATGGCCTCAGTGGATTTTATGAAACAACCTCTGTGTGAGGAAGAAGGGCTCAGGGTAAGGTTGCAACTCCAGTGTGTCCTTACATTACGCGACGGGGAGGGAGCTGAAAGATGGTCAGACCACAACAATAGGATGTGCTCTGTCTTTGAACTCTTTCCTCTGGTTTTAACTGTAAAGTCATACATGTTTCCTTGAAATACCTCTCTCGCTAGGTGTGTGATATAAAACAGAAACAGAAGCAAACTTAATTAAGAAAGAATTCTATGAGGGACGATACACACACCTGGTGTTCCCCACTCAGAGTGCCAAAACCTTCACTGTAATCTTCAGGAAGATTCCACCCACGCAAGACCCCACATACGACAATGCTTCATGGTTTTTAAAGCAGGATTTTTTTTAAAGCATTGAACGGATTCTACTGAAAATATCTAAGCCCATTCTGAAATAATAGAATCTTTTGGCTCCATTACCAAAATGCAAAGAACCGTAAAAGATATATAGTAGGCTATGATATAAGTTTATATTTTCTTGTATTCATTCATTCATGTCTTTATTCAAAAACTACTTCTTGAGTGACTTTTATGCTTGACGGACTGAAGTAGGTTCCAGAAATACCCTGGGGAACAAGACATGATCCTTTGTTTGCATGAAACACATATTCTAGAAGGGAGACAGACATCAAACCATTACTTATTCAGTTCTTACCAAAAGAAATGATTCTCAGTCTTTAACATGATTAAGCATTACCCAGATTAGCAGATATAAACTATTCTATATAAGATGGATAAACAACAAGCTGCAACCATATGGCACAGGGAACTATATTCAATATCTTGTGATAAGCCATACTGGAAAAGAATAGGAAAAATATAAATATATATACAAATATATTTATATATGTACAACTGAATCACTTTGCTATATGGAAATTAACACAATATTGTAAATCAACTATACCTCAATAAAAAACTTTTTAAAAAATTATCCCCCAGGAAGTTTGTTCAAAAGTCCATATTACTAATTCTACAAACCTGCAGTGGGGCTGAGGAATTCACATTTTTAATGAGCTCTGCCGTTGAGTCTCATGTAGCTGGTTGGTGGACCAGGCTTTGAAGAATGCTGCAAATAAACCTGTAGAACAGGCTGTCTTTCCTGCCCACCACTCTCTCATCCTACATCCTTCACACAGGAATGCCCATGTCTTACTTCAGAGCCCTTATTAATAATAAACCTTGGGCTTCACCCACACACTATCTTAGAACTCAGCCTTTGTAAATACTAGGCACAAAAGGGTTAAATAATTTATTTCTGGGGAAACTCTGATTCCCTTCAACATGCACAGTGTTTTGCTGCAGCTCCCTGTCTCTCTAACCTGAATCATCTGCCCCTCCATTTGTAGGCAGCTGCACAGTTTCTGCTTTCTGTGAGCTTTATTAGCAAGAGGAGGGTTTCATGCCCCTCTGAGCACAAAGACTTAAACTCTGATTGCAAGGCACTTGAGTCCTTCCAATACTATTGAATAGCCCACTCCACCTGGCATTATTAGAGAACATGACTGTTTGACTTCCTCAGGCTTCACAGCACAAACGCACACATGCATATGGATGTCCATGTGCATATAAATAGGTTTGCATATACAATCTATCTAAATAAAATCGGCCAGTTCCTTAGTGTCACCAAAGAGCATTAATTTGCAAATTCTCAGCTAGAAACTTAATACAGCTAGTAATCCATACAAGAATTTAACCCCTTTCAATTCTATTTCCATAAAGGTACCACAGAGTGAAGAACTTCAATCTCCACATGTCTTGGCCCTTTCTCTTCCTGTAAGTGAATCTTAGGATCATCCTTGATATGACACCATACCTGGACCATATTGGGACTTTACCCATAACTTCAACAAATTAAAGCAAGACTGGTTTTCACTGCCTCCAAAGCACAAGTTGTTGCTGTACAATAATCTCTGAATCAATTAATTATATCCCAGTGGATTCTAAGCATAATACTTCCTAGAGTTAGTCCTTATATTTTCTTTATTTCTTCTTAATATGGTAATACTGAACTAATAAAAAATTAATTGCTTAGGGCTGAGCTGAATTAGTGAGAAGTGTGAATTATAAATTGTCTTTTCAGAGCAGTTTTGTTACTATAAAATACAGCTAGATTAAATAAGCACACCAAGTAAAAGGCATGCTGCCCTGCCCCACTTTAATGAGTAGATAAGAATAATTTGCAATTAGCATACGAAGTCTGCTAAATTGCTTTTTTAAACATTCTTAGCATAGGAAGCACATGCTTCCACAGCACACATCACAAGAATTAGCCAAAGCTGGCTCTATGTATACTCTATAGGGTGTTATAACAGATTCAAGCACTGGATAATTTTCTGAAGTCCATTTCAAAACTTCCATAATTCTGTGATCAACCAAACTTAACATCTTTTTTTTTTAATTTGGTAAAATTTTTTATTAATTATCATAAGTTCCAAACTAGTGAAACTCAAACTGATAAATTTTGCTGACTCCAATTACTCTCTTCATTTCCTGATTTTCACAGAAATGTTACTATTTGGTGTCAAGTGTCATTTTCCTGCAGCATTATTTACAATAGCCAAGATATGGAAGCAACCTAAGTGTGTATCAATAGATAAATAGATAAAGATATGGCATATACATAACATGGAATATCACTCAGCTGTTAAAAAAAGGAATGAAATCTTGCCATTCGTGATAACATAATACTAGAGGGCTTTATGCTATATGAAATGTCAGATGGAGAAAGACAAATCCTGCATAATTTCACTTATAGGTGGAATCTACGCAGCAAAACAGATGAGCAAACATGACAAAATAGGAACACACTTCTAGACTCGGAGAACAGTCTAGTGGCTGCCAGAGGGGAGGGGCTGAGGGGAGGAGTGAGTGAGATCAGTGAGGGAGATCGAAAGGTTACCAAACAGAAGTCATGGGGTGCACTGCACAGCATAGAGAATGTAATCAGTACAACTCTAATAAGTGTGGTGACAGATGGTAACCAGATTTATGGTGATCATTTTGTAATGTATAAAAATAAAATAAATAATTAAAAATATTATATATTCAACATATAAAAATATTGAATCACTATGTTGTACACCTGAAACTAAGACAACTACACATCAATATTTTTAAGAAATTAATTAAATAAAAGTATAAAGTTAAAATTTTTTTAAAAGCATCATGTTCCATGGCATCTAACAGGGGAAACAGATAGGAGAAAGTTGCACTCCAGAGATGGAAAGAACAGTAATAAAATTAGCAATTGACATAATGTACCATCTACTTCCAAATATGCTGTATCTTCTTGCTTTCATAGTTATTCTGGGCAAGAGGTTAGGAGAGTTGTTAGAAAGTGTTAGTCACTCAGTCATGCCTGACTCTTTGCGACCCCACGGACTGCTACTGCTGCTAAGTCACTTCAGTCGTATCCGACTCTGTGCGACCCCATAGATGGCAGCCCACCAGGCTCCCCCGTCCCTGGGATTCTCCATGCAAGAACACTGGAGTGGGTTGCCATTTCCTTCTCCAATGCGTGAAAGTGAAAAGTGAAAGTGAAGTCGCTCAGTCATGTCCGACTCTCCGTGACCCCATGGACTGCATCCCACCAGGCTCCTCCGCCTGTGAGATTTTCCAGGGAAGAGTACTGGAGTGGGGTGCCATTGCCTTCTCCAAACTAAGTGACCAAACAACCACAAAACCATTAGGAACTTTCACCTAAAGGAACATGTTATTTTATCATATATGGTTTTCCTTTTATACAATAGTTAGAACATTACTTTTTTCTAATTGTTTGGAGGTAGGTTATACTATAGGAGCATTTCATTTTATGTTGGTAAAAAGTGGTTTCAAAATATTTGTTACAAAAAGTGACTTTGGGTATGAAAGAGTTGAGAACCACAGGCTTAGAGGCATAAGATTACAAAATGTTTCAGCTGGAAGGGATCTGGGGGATTATCTACTTCATTGACAGATAAGGAAATTTAGGCTGAAATAAATTATATATCCGACTTAAGGTTACCCAGCAATTATTGGCAATGCCAGGCCTTGAACCTATGCTAAAATCCAGGACTCTAGAAAGGAACTAATTCTTTCCTCTTTGCCTTTCTCTCTTCCTTCCTTCCTTCCTGCCTTCTCTCCAACAAATACAACTGAGCTCTTACTGTGTGCCAGGCAGTAGGGTGGGTCCTGATGACTGGGAGATGACTAAGGCACTAGCTCTCTCTTAAAAAGACCACAGACAGGCCAGAATATAGGGAAAAACCAAATATCATGAAACATGCCTCAGCATAGACCTATGTTCAAACCATTACAAGGAGCAAATAACTGAGTCTTGCTCAGGAACTTGAGCAAAGATGAAATATGAATCTTCAGGTAGAAGAGAGGTTTTGCCCTGTTGAAACAAGGTAACTTTCATTCCAGGTCCTTGCTCAGCATGGACAAAGACATGGACAAAGACACAAGGGCCCAAACGAGAACATCTGTGATGAGGAATTGAATGTCTACAGCCCTTAATATCAAGGAGTGCTTCCCAGAAGCAAGGGGTTGGTCATTATTCTGACAAATATAGGCAAGCAGAGAACAAGCAGAGAGCAGGGCTGGCTCAGAGGACTCTGGACTCCCTGAGATCACGGAGGAAAGGAAATGAAGGGTGACATGTCTGAGCCGCTCTGTGGGTTAAGGGCCTGATAAGCCTTTGGAGTTCTGCAGGCACTGGCTGGAGTGCAAACTAAGAAAAGAGCTCGTTGATTGCTGAAGTGATTAAGTGGATCACCTTATTGATTCTCACCTAGCCTGGAACAGACCTCAATAACCAACATCAATTGCTTTAATAAGAGTAAAGGAAAGATTTACTGGATATGAGTGCTTTTCATTAGAGAAGACAGAGGGGAAATCAAAGATGCTGACCCATCAGCAAGGAGCCACAGTGTGGCTCCCAACCTTATGATTGTCCACCAGACGGGAAAGTAAGAAGAGGAAGTCAAATGAGACAGCCCCTGGGCCCGTGCTTATCAGAAGTGTTAGAGAAGAAGTTCCACAGTTTGCCAGATTGCCTGCTTCCCCTCTTCTCTTCCGCTCCACACTGCAAAGCCCGCCACCCAGGAAGCTGGGAGAAGGCAAAGTGGCTACCACTTACTGAGTCCAAAACCAGGCGCTGACTTGGCATTTTTTAGGCATTATCCACAGTCCTCATGTCAACCCTGAGAGAGATGTATCATTTTCTCCCCGTTAGAAGGGAGGAAACTAAAACTAATGAAGTAACTCCTAAATGGTGGGGCTAGGATTAGAACGACGCAGTTCTCTCTGTCACTAAGTTCTGGACTTGAAAATTTTCCCTCGAAAATAAGACTTGGCAAGCATCCATTTTTCCTCTCAAGGCTTTGAGTTAAATCCACTCTACCCCAAAGAAGTGAAGTGTTAGTCACTCAATCATGTCTGACTCTTTGCGACCTCATGAACTGCACCCCACCAGGCTTCTCTGTCCAGGGGCTTCTCCAGGCAAGAATACTGGAGTGGGTTGCCATTTCCTTCTCCAAGGGATCATCCCAAACCCAGGTCTCCTGCATTGCAAGCTGATTCTTTACCATCTGAGCCACCAGGCAACCCCACAGAAACTGACCAAATTTTAATTTTTATTGCCCAATTACTGTATGTCAGACATCAATAAAATATTATGACCTTTGGCCTTCACAACCAGCCTAGGGAGTCACTCTATTTTATTATCTCCATTATAGAGATGAGTTAACTGAGGCTGGGGGAGTTCTCAGCACATGGCAAAGCAAGATCTTTTTTTTAAGTAATTTTAATGTGGACCATTTTTTTAAAATTGGAGTATAATTGTTTTACTTTTATTGGAGTATAACTGTGTTTCTGCTGTACAACAGCGTGAATCAGCTGTAAGTATACATCTATCCGCTCCCTCTCAGGCCTCCTTCCCACCCCTTACCCCCATCCCAGCCCTCTAGGTCATCACAGAACACCAAGCTGAGCTCCCTATGCTGCAGTGAATAGGGAAAGACAGTAACGACAATGAAGGGCAGCTCCCCAGTAGCGACCTATTTTACACGTGGTCGTGTATACACGTCAGTGCTACTCTCTCAATTTGTCCCACCCTCCCCTTCCCCCCATATGTTGATGTGGACCATTTTTAAAGTCTTTATTGGGTGATCAAAAAAAGTGGTAAGTTAAAGCTTCCAAGAAGGCTATAACCATGCAAACGTCTAATTGAAAATGATTCTAGGAGGTAAAACAGTGAGTTCAGACCCCAGGAACTTGGTGCGTCCACAAAAGAGGAGGAGGCCACCGCAGATCAGAATGTACAGGGAGGCAGTGAAACAGGGTCAGGTACCTGCAGCAGGAGTAGCTGGGCCTCCTCAGGGCCACCAGGTTGTCACGGGAACTGGATTTTATTCTAAGTAAGAGCAGAAGTGTTGCCATGCCCTCCTCCAGGGGATCTTCCTGACCCAGGGATTGAACCCAGGTCTCCTGCATTGCATGCAGACAGATGCTCAACATCACTCATTATTAGAGAAATGCAAATCAAAACCACAATGAGGTACCATATGCCAGTCAGGATGGCCATCATCAAAAAGTCTACAAACAATAAATGCTGGAGAGGGTGTGGAGAAAAGGGAACCTTCTTACAGTGTTGGTGGGAATCCAAACTGGTACAGCCTCTATGGAGAACAGTGTGGAGATTCCTTTAAAAACTCCACAGTGTGGCTGCTGCTGCTGCTGCTAAGTCACTTCAGTGGTGTCTGACTCTGTGCGACTCCATAGATGGCAGCCCACCAGGCTCCCCCGTCCCTGGGATTCTCCAGGCAAGTGTGGAGATTCCTTTAAAAACTGGGAACAGAACTTCCATACAACCCAGCAATCCCACTGCTGGGCATACACCCCAAAGAAACCAGAATTAAGAGACACATACCCCAATATTCATTGCAGCACTATTTACAATAGTTAGAAGCAACCTAGATGTCCATCAGCAAATGAATGGATAAGGAAGTTATGATACACATACACAATGGAATATTACTCAGCTATAAAAAGAAATGCATTTGAGTCAGTTCTAATGAGGTGGATGAAACTGGAGCCTATTATACAAAGTGAAGTAAGTCAGAAAGAGAAAGACAAACATTGTATATTAATGCATATATATGGAATTTAGAGAGACAGTAACGACAATGAAAGGCAGCAAAGGAGACAAAGACGTGAAGAACAGACTTTTGGACTCAGTGGGAAAAGGCGACTGTGGGATGATTTGAGAGAATAGCACTGAAACGTGTACATTACCATGTGTAAAATCGATGACCAGCGCAAGTTCAATGCATGAAGCAAGGCACCCAAAGCCGATGCTCTGGGACAACCCAGAGGGATGGGGTGGGGAGGGAGGTGAGAGGGGGTTCAGGATGGGGGACACATGTATACCTGAGGCCGATTCATGTTGACGTATGGCAAAAAAAATCACAATGTTGTAAAGAAATTATCCTCCAGTTAAAATAAATAAACTGGAAAAAAAGAGCTGAAGATATGGAAGAATTTTAAAATAAAATAGCTACAATAGATAGCCTACTACTATACAGCACAAGGAACTCTACTCATTGCTCTGTGGTGACCCAAATTGGAAGGAAATACAAAAAAAAAGAGGATATATGTATACACAGAGCTGATTCACTTTGCTGTACAGAAGAAACTAACACAGCATTGTAAGGCAGCTAAATTATTTTAAATAAATAAATTAAAATGATTTGCATCTTCAAAACATAATTTTGGCTGATATTTGATGGAGACATAAGAGGATTCAGGGAGACAACTGGGAAGCCATGGTGGGGCTCCTGGAGCAGGAGTGTAGCTGAGATTTGGTGTAAACAGAAGTAAAGTGAGTGCATGGGACTTCCCTGGTGGTCCAGTGGTTAAAGCTGTTCTCCCAACGCTGGAGACATGAGTTTGGTCCCTGATCAGGGAACTAAGATCCCACAGTGTAGCCAAATAATTTTAAAAGGGGGCGAGGGCATCTTGAATACGTTTTAAGGGAAGAGTAGGCCTCACTTGCCACCTTGCACTTTTTCCTGCATGGAAAAGAGCTGCTACTTTCTTGATACCGCAGATGGTGGCCCCTGCCCACTGCTCTCATTTTGATTGGACTGGATTTTGCCAAGTGAGACTATGAAAACTGAAAGAACAGAATGGGATGCCATCATTGCCTCTGATCACCCCAGGAGAGGGTTTTATGAAGTCTCACCAAAACACAATGCCTGCCAGGAAGCCAAAAATTTCCCCTGACGGCTGCTCACTGCGGCCCAGACACAGAGGAAAACCACTGGTGGAGCACACCCTGCATTTCTAAGCCTCAGTGATGGTTTGTCCTGTCTGCTGTGGTCACAGTGACAGTTACCTCAGAAGAAACAGACAACAAGCTGAGCTAGAAGAAACCTGAGGTCGCCTCGAGGGCCACCTCATCTATTCGAAAGCACCTGGGGATGTTGATTTTCCTCAAGGCACGTTGGTGAAAACACGAGGAAGGGCTGTGTACCACCCGCAGGCTTAAGTTCCCACTCTGGTCATCAGGGGAAACTCATCTGAAGGATAATGAGGAATGTGACAGGCAGCGGCCCTGGGTCATGTTCTCAGGAGGGGAGACAGTCAGTGGCATATAAAGGTCTGCAGGTCTGACTCCAGGAAACAGAATGCTGGGTGCAAGGTGAACTGTCAGGAGAAAAAACAATCAAGGGAACCCTAAAGAGTTGTACCTAACTCATCTGACAGAGCACAGCCCACTCCATCATGGCAGCTGAAATACTGCCCCTCACCTATAGGGGAGCACATTTGCATTTAAGCACACCAGACTGCATCTATTAAGGAGAGTGCTTAAGCAGGAAAGATAACATGGCTGTCTGTCTGAGCCAATGATTTTGGAAACCCAAGCACCATGTCAGAGCATCAGGATTAAAAACATACATACCTGGACTTCCCTATCCGGTGGTTAAGAATCCACCTGCCAATGCAGGGGGACAAGGGTTCAATCCCTGGTCCAGGAACATCTTACATGCCACAGGGCGACTAAGTCATGTAACACAACTACTGAGCCTGCACTCTAGAGCCCGTGCATGACGGCAAGAAAAGCCATCGCAATGAGAAGCCTATGCACGCGACTGGGGAGTGGCAGAGAAAGCCTGTGCACAGCAACAGATCTGGCACAGCCAAAGATGAACAAGTAATTTTTTAAAAAAGGTACATACCTAACTCTAGTCTAAATCAAAAGGAAGCTTATTCATCAAACTAGGGAAGGGAGTAAGGGGCTTAGGACAACCGTCATTCCTGACTTTGGGTTGGTTAATTATATTCAGAGAAAACATGCCATCCATTCTGGGGGTCTTCACACAAAGTGGTCCTAGAATTAATCTTGGCTACTTGGGTTTGCTTTCCTCCTAAGGGTAAAATAGGAGATGTTCACCATTTCATCAATAGATATTTATTTAGTGCCTGCCATTTGTTCACCCTTCTAGTAGGAGCAACATTAAATAAGACAGAACATCATCCCTGCCTGCATGAACTTTATAATTCAATCCATTTTCAGGCCTTTCTAAATATTAGGCATACGTGTGACAGAGGGTTAAATTCAATTTAATTCAGCAAACGTGTTGAGTTCTTATTCCGAGCAAACTAATATAAGGACAACTTAAGAATTATTAATTCAAAGAATATTAAGAAAATAACATGGATATACTAGACTGGCTGTTCAGGGAGACATGTAATTGATTTTGATATAAGATAACTGCCTCAGGGAACCTGCTGTGTGCGAGCCATGATAAAACTTACACATAGATAGCTGTCCATAGATAGACATTTAAAAATGATAAATGTCATCGAAAAAGAGAAGTGCAGATAAAGAACTTTAACAGGAAGGATGAGGCAATGACCAGCTTTGGGAGCTGGGTAAAACCTATTCTCTGCTTCAATTTCCTAATTCATTCATTTGGTCATTTACTCAACAAACATAGCTTGAATTCTCGCCACATTCTAGATGTTATGAAGGCCTGGGATGAAGATCAAATGAGAAAGGAGTGAGATGTTGGTTCCCTGGCATAAAATACCTTGGTAAACACTTCCCAGTCCAGAGGCGATGTGGTGCAAAAGAGATGAGGCCACTTCTGCTCTGGCTTGTGGTGGGAGATAGTTAGGAAAGGAAGGTGTCACCAAGTAAATGAGCTTTCATTGGGCGTGAAAGCAAAGTAAACATCTCAGGGGAAAGAAGAAGGAAGACACAGCACTCTAGGCTCTAGGGTGATGACAAAGTCTCTCAAGGGAGCGCTGCAGAGAGAGGGGAGGCTGTACACAGGAAGCAGGAAAGGAGGCTGAAGGTGGAAGCTGAGGGCGGAGGCTGGGGGGCCTCTGCCGGTGTTCCAGTGCTGAGGAGACTGGACCGGCAGGTTCTGATCTGGGAGTCTGCTGTGAAAATGCGAGAAGATACTAACAAAGAACAAGCAAAATTTTCCTGGTGGTCAAGTGGTTAAGAATTCACCTGTCAATGCAGGGCACAGGGTAGATTCCTGGTCCTAGAAGATTCCACATGCCACCTGCCAGCCATAACTACTGAAGCATGCCTAGAGCCCGCACTCCCCAACAAAAGAAGCCACCAAAACCAGAAGCCTGCTTGCTGCAACTGGAGGAAGTCCTCGGGCAGCAACAAAGACACAGCACAGCCAAAAATGAGAACAAGGAAAAGGCAACTCTAGGGACTTCCCTGCAGTCCAGTGGTTAAGACTTCGCCTTGCAATGCAGGTGGTACAGGTTTGATCACTGATTGGGGAGGTAAGATCCCACATGGCTCATAGCCAAAACATCAAAACAGAAAACACAAGCAATACTGTAACAAAGTCAGTCACATCAAAAAAAGAAGGAAAAGAAAAAAGAGGGAAAAAAGAAAATAAAGGGCAGCTCTGAAGGTGAAGGATGAAGCATAAGTGCTTTGTGGCATAAATCCACATAGGAACCCAGAACACTCCAACAGCACTGAGCAGTCTGAGTGTAAGAGTGGAGGGAGCTCTTCACTGAACAGACCCAGCAAGTACATGTGCAAGGGAACCAGGGATGCTCTGTAAAGCTCAGATGACCGACCACGGGGCCTGGCCTCATAGACTGAAAGAAAAAGGGTCAAGCTGTAGGAGCTGGATATCAAATAGATTTCATCTGAGATGTCAACTCTAAATGATAGAATCCTGGATTCCAAAGTTACCTCTGTGCTCCACAGGACAGGATGGCACCATCAGTCAGTCCTCTAAGGGCACAGAAAGTGTGGCAACAGCCAAGCCAGGTTGTGGCTATCTCTGGACTAGCAGCCAGATGAGTCTTTGAGAGTGAAGGAGTGAGAGAGCCGAAAGAAAATGAGATGGTGTGCAGAGAAGCTACCAGAACTTGAGGTTTCCAAGATGGAATTCTCACAGGAGATGGCCAGGCCTGACACAAGGTCATGGGACAATCTGACTGAATAGAAGACAAGGCACAATCTAGTGTTTAGATGCCCAAGTGCTGCTGAGTGTCTTGTCTTCAGAAGAGAAAAACAGTTGTGACTTAAAAGTAGGAAGATGGAAAAAGCACTGGGCTGTTACCAGGTGGCTGGAAGAAAGCATGGGAAGCTCTCACTCCTCCACCCATCGTCATCAGCCTCCCACTCTTCACTGCGTACATGGACTTGGGCGCTTCCAGCCCCACTGAACTCAGCTGGAGGGATCAGCCACTGAAGGTTTCCTCCAGCAGAGTGGGCAGGGGGCAAGCCAACAACATCTCCTCCCATGACCTGATTTCCTGACATTTTTTCTACTTGAGGCAAGAACACAACTTGAGGGTCTACCGTTGTAACACATTTTTAAGTATAAAAATACAGTATTATTGACTACGGTACAATGTTGTACAGCAGGTCTCTAGAACTTACTTATCTTTTTTAACCGAAACTTGATACCCTCTGATTAGTAAATTTATTTTCTCCTCTTCCCCCAGTCCCTGGCAACCACCATGATGCTCTTTGATGCTAAGAATGTGACAGTTTTCGATACCTCGTGTCAGTGGAATCCCGTAATATTTATCTTTCTGTGAGTGCCTTATGTCATTTTAGTGTAATGCCCCCAGGTTTCCTCTATGTTGTCACATATGGCAGAATTTCCTTCTTTTTTAAAGCTAAATAGTATTCCACTGTGGGTATAAGCCACATCTTCATTAGGCATCCATGTGTCATCCATGTGTCAGGCATCCACTGAGTGTCAGGGGACCCTCAGGTTGCTTCTACATCTTGGCTGCTGGGAATAAGGCTGCAGTGAACGTGGGAGTGTTACTCTCTCTTTCAAATCCTGATTTCAATTTTTTTGGATAAATACGCAGAAGTGGGATTGCTGGATCATACGGTAGCTCCCTTTTTTTTTTTTTCCGAGGAGCCTCTCTACTGTTTTCCATAGTGACTGCACCATTTTTCGTTCCTACTAACAGAGCACAGGGGCTCCAATTTCCCCACATTCTCATCTGAATCTCTCTCTGGGTTCCGGAGTGACAGTGTCTCAGGAGTTTAGCACGAGAAACACCACAACCTCCTCCTCAGTCGGAGCCATGGTGGAGGGCTGGGCTCATCGTTCTCCAAGCTTCCCCGTTTGCCAGCTTGCCCCGTGGATAAATGCAGAGATAGGCCAGAGGGGTGAATTCATGGCCCTGCAGAGCATGTCTAAAAGTGTTTGTCAAAAAAAGAGTTAATGACTGCTTCTCTGCAGGAAGCCCGAAAGAAATGAGTGTTCTGAAGTGTAGAACATTGCTTTTACGGTAGGTGGTGTTATTGTTACATGTTCATACAGACAGTGCTAATTAACAATCCTAAAGGCCACATCATTAAATTATTTCTCGGCTTAAAACCCTGCAATGTTTAAAGCACCCAGCAATTCAATTATACCCAAAACACTAGCCCGAACGCCAAGGCATTCTTCTGCCACTGACAAAATGCAATTCACTCTTAAGAGCAGGTGAGCCTTAAAAAAAGAAAGAAAAACATCTGACATGCTGCCTCTCTGTCCCTCTCCCCTACACACATCCTAAATATTAAAAACAACAGTAATCTTCAAAGAAAATTTAAAGGGAACCTTACCTTTGCCGGACAGACAATGAAATATACACTCTACTGATTTTCCTGTATGTGCAGATAGGAAGACTATGATTAAGATTTGCTTAAAGATCTCACCTGAAAAATCAAATCGTTGCCCTAAAATGTGTTTAAGGTCCTTTGGGTTTCACTGTTTTTCCTCTGGGTCCTGCCACCCATCCTTTGTCATTTCTAACTATTGTAAGTTGCATTTGGGGTTTGAACCAGGAGCAATGTCATGGCTTTGGGCTGGGTTTTTCCTGGATGTATATCACGATCAACATGGAGCACTTTGAAGAACACACAAAGCCCCTTTGTCTCCCACCTAGTGAAACATCACAAGTAAAGAGTGCAGGGAGAGAGGGCTTCAGTGCAGTTTAAACAAACACACACACAAAGCTCTGGCTCTTCTGGACTTCCCCCAGCCTGATCGTCTCTGCAAAGGGTGAGGCAGTTCTGCTCACAGGCACTGAGCCCTGATCAGCTGGACAAGTGGCCTCAGTTCTCTGGACAAGATTTGGCAGGTGACACCATGACAGAACCTCCCACTTGGAAAGTGCTTGTGCCGGGCCACATCTGGGAGCAGCACATATGTGATTTCACTGGTTTTCACACAAAGAGGCAGTTTGTGCCAGCGGCCAGCTGGCCAGCTAGGCACTTCTCTGCAGCCATAGAAAGCAAGGGTGGGAAAGCAACCCACCTGATTCTCTTTTTCGTGGTCTCCCCAAACGTTCAGTCTCTGTATAAACCATCTCATCACCCTTCTCCCTAATACTTTCCCAAGAGTACCCTTCAAGGAGGTCCCACTCAATTCTACAGGGCCAGGAGACTTACATATCTCCCTAGATCCATATTATAGAGCGCAGTGCCTTACACAGAGCACACTCTGCCTAAAGCTTTTCTGGATGGGGGGATGGATGGACAGACAAAGACATGGATGGAGGATGGACGGATGGGCAGCTGAATGGATGATGGGTAAATATTGGATGAACAGATGTGTGGATGGATAGATGGATGGATGGACAGAAGAATAAAGCAACTGAAGATGCTGCTCCGCCTCTCTGAAAGAACTGAGTCCTCCCAATGACAGCCTCAATCTGGACTTTAGATCTACAGAGAGGCAGCCCAGGCTGGTGTTAGCAGGGCCGCCAGCGCACTTGTAGTGCTGCCAAGCCCTGTTCGCTCACCCCAGCAGATACCGCTAACCAGCCACTGTGTCCTTGCCAACAGATTTAAGACTTTTCTGCAACATTTTCTCCAGTAGTGCTCCAGGCAGGTACTCTTTATCATCCAACAAGATGCAACCAATTTTCTTTCCCAGGGTTAGAACATGGGCTTTGGGGCCTATGTTTAAACCACTGTTTAAATCCTGATTCAATCAGTTTTTTTTACTGTTGCAACCCGGACAAAGCTATTGAATATAAGATACCACAAAACTAAGCCTTTAGCTTTTCTACTTATATAAAGGAAGATAAAGAACTGAATGAGTACTTACCGTGTTGATCAATGAGAAAATTTACCTGATATAGTAGGTGCTTAATAAAAGTTCATTGTTTTTATCCAGAGACTGTTTATGGGTTGTGTCACCTGTTTCCGCGAAAGGTCCTTTCCATCACTGTCACACTTATTGCTCAGTTGCATCTCTCCCAAAGTGATGACAGAGAAAAGGCACCACACTGGCTTTGGTCTGACGAAACTCAGACTGGACTTGGTACCACAAGAGACAGCATCAGTATGGACAGAGGAATCACAGTTTCTAATTTAACTATGATTCAGTCAGGCATTGTTTGGAGGCAGAATAATAAAATGAAAGATCTAGAAGAGAGGAGACTGGGTTCTAATCAAAGTCTAGCTTGAGAAACAGGGAGAGGTCACCTCTCGCCTGTGGTCCCAGATGTCTTGTATGAAAAAAACGCCACTGGGTTCTATGGATGCTTCAATCCCCGATTCTACAATTCTACCTGAACGACGTCTTCCCACTCTCCACTAAAGCCTTTCCTGATCTTTCCCATGGGACATAAATTCTCTCCCTGTGAGACTTTGTAACATTTGTCTGTGCTGAGCATCTAGAAATTAGTCCATGTCCTGATCCCCTTGTAACAATGATACAGTGAGATCAAAATAACTGCAGGACCACGGGTGGTTCTAAGGTACACACACACACACACACACGCATGCATTCTAAGTCGCTTCAGTTCATGTCTGACTCTGACAGACACAGGCTCCTCTGTCCATGGGATTCTCCAAGCAAGAATACTGGCATCGGTTGCCATGCCCTCCTTTAGGGGATCTTCCCAACCCAGGGATAGAACCCCCATCTCTTATATCTGCTGCATTGGCAAGCAGGTTCTTTACCACTGGTGCCACCTGGCAAGCCCTACACTCACACACATACACACACCGCTCTCAACTCTGAGATAAGTAATAACCCCGTTCTGCAGATAAAAAACTGATACAAAAAAAAGTACCTTGACCAAAGTCAAACAGCTTTAAATCCTGGGGCAAGTATTTGAATGCAAGCAGTAAAGACCTGCTGTCTGGAGGCAATAATAGCTATCTTTGTTGTTTAGCATCTCTCTTTCATCCCCAGGAGCCTCCCTGAGGCACTTTGTGTAGTGGTTAGGAAAGGACCTCTGACCAAGCCTGCCTGCATCTGAACCCAAGCTCTATTTCACTGCTTCATGCCTCCATTTCCCAATGCATACTATGAGGACAATAACTGTACTTCCTCATAAGGTTGCTATGAGAATTATATGAGTTACTCTAAGTCGAGCATTCAGAGCAGGGTCTGGTCCACAGTGAGTGCTGGTCAGGCATTTGCTGTCACTGTGTCCAGGGACCTAGTCCAGAGCCTCTCCACATTCCCTGTGCCTTGTGTATAAGTAAGTGCTTTTGTGGTGATTCAGTTGTTTTAGCTGAATAGCTCAAAATCATGGTACTAGGAGGCAAATAGATCAGATCCAGTCCCAGCTCAACCACAGATTAACTCTGTGACCTTGAGCATATCAAGTAAGTTCTTCTGAGTCTCAGTTTTCTCCATTTATAAAATGTGCTGCTCAATTCAACAAGACTGATGCATACACAGTGCAGACTACTGGGTACATGAAAGGGATGTAGTGTGGGAGAGTCCTGAAGAAACCACCTCCTGATGGCCTCTGAAGACCTCTGCTTGAAGGTCATTCTCACCTTGTTGCAAAAGCAGAAGAGAGAATTCTCTCCAGAAGAGCCACTTTCAGAACTTTGACTAAGCCAGATAACCTTATTATAAAGCATACTACAGAGGAAGAATGGGAGACTTGATCTTGTCACACTGAAGGAACCACGTCTCTATGTCCAAGACAGGGCAAGTCATGACATGTATAGATGTTCTCTAAGACATCCAAAGAATTTTGCCATCAATGACATATAGATACCCGTTCAGTTTGTTGGAAGTTAGGTAGAACAGACCAGACAATCTTCTGAAGGAGGCCTTTATTTCTGTGGTTATTTCCTTGTGGAGTTAGACACATCTATGTTTTACTATCAGTTCAATCACTTACAAGCTATGTGACCTATTTAATCTCTTTCAGCCTCTCTAGAACAGGAGTAGGGGTTAGAGACAGGGACCTAGCTGAGACCCTGACACATAAGAAATGGTCTAGGAATTTAGCAGTCATTGTTGCCTTCATATTCCTCTTTATTTAGTTGTTTCAGTCTGAATGCAGGGATCCAAAAGTCCTCCAGTTCCGCCTTACCTGTTCCTTCAACCACTGTAGACAACCCAAGGTCCATGGTCTGAACCTTTCTTGACATCTGCCAATAAACACCCTTTTGTCTCCCTCCCATCAGATAGGCCAGTTCTTGCTAAGATGTGTGCCTTTTAATGTGTTTCCCACCCATGTAACATTTGCTAAAAGACAGTAACTCATGCCCCCTGCAGTGGAAGCTTGAAGTCTTAACCACAGGACCACCGAAGAAGTCCCTATGACAGGTCTTAAAGACTCCAATTATGATTATTAATCACATGGCTATGGCTCCCAATCCTCTATAAGAGAAAGCTTTCCCTGGCTACTACTAAAGTCCTAAAAAGTCTTCTCATGAGCACTCAGTAGGTCAGGCCACAGCCCAAGGTAAAACCCTAGCAGATTGAAGAACAGAAACAGCATCATGTAAAAGAAAAGTCACAGATTTTCAAATCAGAGAGATCTCTGTCCCTTAGGCATCTCTTGACCTGAACCCTTGCTTCCTACTCCATAAAGTGGGGATGATGATAGCATGTACCTCATGAGCTTACCACAATAATTCAAGATTATGTATCAGTTAGCCTTTGCTGTCTAACAAATCTCCCAGAAACTTAATGCTTTATAATAACAAGTTCTCGTTTAACTCATAAGTCTGCAGGTTTGCAATTTGGGCTGGTTTCAGCTGGACAGCCCTGCTGGGCTCCACTGGGCTCTTGAGACCTGGGCTCAGAACTCACACATCATCCCTTCCACCACATTCAACTAGTCCAAACAACTCACAAGACCAGCCCAGATCGAGGCAGTAGGAACACAGGCTGCCTTTTGACGTGACTTGCTTCAAATTATTGTGGCAGTATTGAACTCTACCATAGGTCATAAATAGAAAACACCTGGCCTTCAAACCAAGTTAATAGATTTCTAGCATATTTTTGGTTCAGAAATTCTTACAGTGGCCTTTTATATGAAACTTTAAAAAAATATTTACTAAGCCTTTACTATTCAGCGTTGTGCTAGATATTGGAGAGGATTTAAAATATGTTTATGATGGTCTCTGCCTTTAAGGTGCTTATAAATCTAATTGGGGGGCAAGGGATGACATGCATATATTGGATTGGCCATAAAGCTCATTTGAATTTTTCCGTAAGATGCTATGGAAA
Organism: Redunca redunca; assembly: GCA_006410935.1. Classification (NCBI taxonomy): domain Eukaryota; kingdom Metazoa; phylum Chordata; class Mammalia; order Artiodactyla; family Bovidae; genus Redunca; species Redunca redunca. The sequence continues at coordinate 30,624 of SJYQ01016118.1, read as the reverse complement.
AACCAGAAGGAACTTTTTGGCCAACCTAATACAAAGATGAATTACAAGACCAGAGTGAAATATCAGCGCAAGGGATCAGTAGTTGAGGAGAGAGAATGAGACAGAGATAGAAGTGTGTAGAGTCATTGGGGAACTTATCAAAGGAGAGGGGATTTAAGCTGGGTCTTGAAAGATGGTTAAAATTGGCCTAAAGCACCAAACTGACGTGACTCTCGCTGACATTCGCTTTCTATGCAGGCTCCCTTTCTAAGGGCCTTTCCCAGAAAGAACTCTCTGTATCCATCGCTTACATGATGAGGCTGTTTCCAGCTCTGTAGGGGGAAAAGGAGAAAGCCTACTCCTCAGAGCATTAGTCAAATAAAAGACCTTTATTGGTGATCCACAGGATGACATAGTGGAAGGATTGTGGATGTTTTTAGTTCCAAAAGCTGGCAATGCATATTTGCATGTCTTCTCGAAAGACTTCACTTCTTCCTCTTTTATTTCTAATGGGAATTGTTCCTACCACAGTACATGAAACATCACAGAGTATTTGAATATAATGCTTCTGGCACATCAGTTCAGTTCAGTGCAGTTCATTTCAGTCACTCAGTCGTGTCCAACTCTCTGAGACCCCATGAATCGCAGCACGCCAGGCCTCCCTGTCCATCACCAACTCCCAGAGTTCACTCAGACTTGCGTCCATCGAGTCAGTGATGCCATCCAGCCATCTCATCCTCGGTCGTCCCCTTCTCCTCCTGCCCCCTATCTCTCCCAGCATCAAAGTATTTTCCAATGAGTCAACTCTTCACATGAGGTAGCCAAAGTATTGGAGTTTCAGCTTCAGCATCAGTCCTTCCAAAGAACACCCAGGACTGATCTCCTTCAGAAGGGACTGGTTGGATCTCCTTGCAGTCCAAGGGACTCTCAAGAGTCTTCTCCAACACCACAGTTCGAAAGCATCAATTCTTCGGCGCTCAGCCTTCTTCACAGTCCAACTCTCACATCCATACATGACCACTGGAAAAACACTAAATAAAATGTAGTCCCTCTTCTATGCTTCTCCATTGCCTCTGCCATTACATCTAACTTAGTTATTAAATGTTCCATAAAGAGTAATAATAAATATCACAGCAAAGGCACTAGGTTTTCACTATAGTAGTTGCACAGGCTTCCCAGGTGGTGCTAGTGGTAAAGAACCCACCTGACAATAAGGTGGAGACAGGAGACTTAAGAGATGCAGGTTTGATTCCCTGGGTCAGGAAGATCCCGTGGAGGAGGGCATGGCAACCCACTCCAGCATTCTTACCTGAAGAATTCCATGGAGAGAGGAGTGTGACAGGCTACAGTCCATGGGATCACAAAGAGTTGGACACAACTGAAGCTACTTAGCATGCATGCCTAGTAGCTGTGCGGCAAAACTCATTCCAGAAGACCCAGGTAGAGCACCTGTCAAGAGAAAGGTGTTCAGCAAGTATTTGTTCCTCTTGCTTGCAGCTCCTGAATCTCGTCATGCTCTCCTAGGTCTCTGCAACCTGCCCACATTGCTCTGTCTTTCTGAAATAGCATTCCCCCATCCCAGCCACCAACCTAGCCAAGGAGCTAACTCCATTCCTCTTAGGCAACTACTTTCTCCTCCAGGAAGTCTTTCCTGCTCCTACTTCCCACCCATTCCCACTCTGGTTTAGGTATCTCTCCCCATGCTCCTATAGAAGTAAATGGAACAATATGGGATTTCAGAAAATGGTTATTGGATGAATGGCTGAATAGAAGGATGATTCACTGAGGTATTCCAAACAGAAATCAATCTGCCAAAAGCTCCTTTCACATTTTTGAGCCAGCGTATGGGGCCTCTTGTGATGCATAAATTTCTTGAATCAGAGATAGAAGCTAAACTTTCTATGAAGAGGTAGGGGTCAGTGATTAAGGCTCAATCTCATAGAATAATAGACCTGACATGGAAAATTCCTGCTCAGCATGTGCACACTTTAATACTCACAGGAAACAGCAGGTAAGCACCGTAATTAGAAGGATATGCATAAACCCAAGGGAAAAAAGTCAAGCCATTCCCCCTGAAAGTTTTCAGGGGCAAACTTATGGCAAAGTCATTGGAGATAAGATTCTTTACCACCAGATTCAGTAAGCAGAAGACCCCTGGCTTGACATGTTTGGGAAGGAAATGCTTCTGTCCAAAGAGACTGAAGTTAGTTATTCTGAGATCCCTAACAGAAATCATTTTCATCTTGCCAAGGGCTTTAGCAAGCCATGGAGCCAGGAGACCCCAACTCTCAGCTTCCTAATCTCTGCTTTCTCTCTCACCCTCCACAAAAGCCTCAGCATCCTTCTCTTCCACCTCATCATGCAAAATTTTCTAAGTGTTTTAAGATTAGAGGAACATAAATATTGTTTATCTAGCTTGCAACAACCATAAAGCTTTTCTCTTTAAAAATTTGTACAACAAAACAAAACAAAGCAATTGATTCAAATGTGAAAGCCATGAAGCACTATCTGAATTTAATAAAATAAAATGTGTATCATCCGTATATGATGCTGGTATATTTCCTCCCTCTCTTCTTCTTTCCTTCTTGAAATACACACACACACACACACAGCATTTATGGATTACCATGTGCCAGGAAGTCTGCTAGCCCTACTGATGTAAAATGAAAAGGGCACAATTGTTTCCCACAGTCTAGAGGAGACGGCATGTAATACAGTCACCATATAGTGTGAGGAGTGTGAGGGGAGACATAAGGGCAGAGTGCAGAGGGGTCGCCAAGAAGAAACGTGCAAATCCATCTAATGGATCACAAAAGCCTTCCCAGAGGAAAGCCCTCTGGAGCATAAAGGTGATTTTAAGTATAAACAGGGATATGCCAAGCAAAAAGAAAGAAAAAAAGGATGCAGGTTTCACACAGCGAGAATGGCAGAGAAGGCAGAGTAATGAATGGGCATTTGCAGAAGTATCGGTCACTTCATTATGACTATAGGAATGGGACAGACAAAGCTAAAGATATACAGAGGAGCCAGATCATGAAATATCTTGTGTGCAAAGATGAATTTGTGTTTTATTCTAAAAGCTAATGAAGCTAATGGGAGCTAGCAAAAGGCTGTAAGCGGCAAGGCTATAATCTGATTTCCATCTAGAAAAGTGGCTCCATCATAGAATGGAGGATGGATAGTAGGGGAATGAAACTGGGGGCAGAAAGACCACCTAGTAAGTGCTGGAGTAAACTGAATAAGAAATGATTAAGCCCTGGTGGGCCAAAGCAACGGACCTAGGGAAGGTAGTTGAGGGTCCTTTAATTTTGGATGGAACCTTGCACTTGGGTTCTTTTATTTTTGTTTCATAATGGAGTGTAGTTGTCGGTTTCAGGTGGACGGCAAAGTGCTTCAGTTATACATGCACACGTATTTATTCTTTTTCAAGTTCTTTTCCCATTTAGGGTATTACAGAATATTGAGCAGAGTTCCCTGTGCCATACAGTAGGTCCCTGTTGGTTATCAGTTTTAAATATAGCAGTGTGTACATATCATCCCCAATTTCCCTTCTATTTTTGGATGAAACTTCCTAGCAAATAATATACTGTGGTAACAGGCATTACCTGTGGTTCCCTTTGCATTCATTTTCTATTTGCTTTCCATAAGTATCTAGTTTAGGAAAAATATGTCTTTGCAATTACTGTGATCAGAAATCCATGTGTTTATCCCATCCCAATCACTTGCAGCTGTGTTCCTTCAGGTTAGTCACTTGTTCTCTCTGTGACTCAGTTTCTTTACTAATAAAACAAGATCATAAAGCTTATCTCCTAACCCTGCATGATAATTAAACTATAATAACTCAATATATTATTGTTTAGTCAAATAAGTCTCAAAACTACAATAAATCATCACATACTGTACAGCATTAGGAATATTCTGGATGCAGAAAAGCTAACCTAAATTGACTCAAGCTAGAAAAACGGACGTCCTGGAAAGTCTTTGAGCAAATTTGGCTTCAGACACAGTTTGAGGCTCAGATGAGGTCACCCGGACCCAAAAATCTTGGCTCTGCTACTCCCATGATGGCTCCATGCTCAGGCTCACATTGCAGTCCCCTTCTCTACTGCCAGCAGCGTCAGACACACATCATACCACCCGACTCTGTCTCTCCTGGTAGGTTCTTCATAATCTGAACTGGATCATATGCCCTTCCCTGCAGCCAGAAGATGGAATTCATATATTGATTTATGCCCACATCAGGGATTCTACCCATGGAGGCATCCAAATGTTCAGAACTGAAAATGAGGGAGAGAGACAAAGTTCTTCCAAAACAAAAGTGTCCCCACTCAAGGCCTCTGGTTGCTAAGCAGCTGCATAGAGATGAACCAGCCTTGCTGTTGCCACCACCGTTCAGAGATGGCGTACTAAAGAGATGTGGCCCTTCTTTCCACTTATGTCATAATCGGAAAAATGGTTATTTATTGTTAAGCTTTGAAGCATTCTTCCAAATGATCTCATAACACCTACGAGCTATTCAGGGATCACCAGGTTTCCACACGACTCATTTAAGAGGCACTTCTGCTGGCAATAGGAAGCAGAGGGCAAGAGAGAGCTTCTAGCAACAAGAGAGCCTAATGGGCAGGAATCAGATAAAAGAATCTGACAGTAATCAATATTTGTATTTATAATACAATTACAGTCAGTAATTGAATTTATAAGAGGCATCCTCTTCCTCCTTGGAAAGCACCTTCCACCCCGCGGGGACTTACCCATCTCTATAAGTTTAGATCATTTCACCAGTCTTTTGCATCCATCTGCCTTGTGAGCGGACCCCAAGATTGTGTTTCCATTGTGCCCTCCATGGGAGAGCATTCAACAGCAGAGAAACAAAACCAACAACTGCCTGGTCATCAAAAGGTGACCATCAGTACTAGCTTTCTCAGTTCAGTTCAGTCACTCAGTCATGTCTGACTCTTTGCAAGCCCATGGACTGCAGCACACCAGGCTTCCCTGTCCTTCACCATCTCCCAGAGCCGACTCAAACTTGTGTCCATTGAGTTGGTGATGTCATCCAACTGTATCATCCTCTGTCATTCCCTTCTCATCCTGCCCTCAATCTTTCTCAGCATCAGGGTCTTTTCCGATGAATCAGCTCCTCTCATTATATGCCCGAAGTATGGGAGCTTCAGCATCAGTCCTTCCAATGAATATTCAGGACTAATTTCCTTTAGGATTGACTGGCTTGATCTCCTTGCAGCTCAAGGGACTCTGAAGAGTCTTCTCCTGCACCACAGTTCAAAAGCATCAATTCTTTGGCACTCAGCTTTCTTTATGGTCCAACTCTCACATCCATACATGACTACTAGAAAAATCATAGCTTTGACTAGACAGGCCTCTGTTGGCAAAGTAATGTCTCTGCTTTTTAATAGGCTATCTAGGTTTGTCATAGCTTTTCTTCCAAGGAGCAAGCATCTTTTAATTTCATGGCTGCAGTCACCATCTGCAGTGATTTTGAAGCCCAAGAAAATAAAGTCTGTCACTGTTTCCATTGTTTCCCCATCTGTTTGCCATGAAGTGATGGTACCGGATGCCATGATCTTAGTTTTTTGAATGTTGAGTTTTAAACCAGCCTTTTCACTCTTCTCTTTCACCTTCATCAAGAGGCTCTTTAGTTCTTCTTCACTTTCTGCCATAAGGGTGGTGTCATCTGCATATCTGAGTTATTGATATTTCTCCCAGCAATCATAATTCCAGCTTGTGCTTAATCCAGTCCAGCGTTTTGCATGATGTACTCTGTATATAAGTTAAATAAGCCGGGTGACAATATACAGCCTTGTCATACTCCTATCCCAATTTTGAACCAGTCAGTTGTTGCATGTCTTTCTACATTCCATATATATTGTTTGATTTGACAGAATAACATTGAAACATACACATTACCATATGTGAAATAGATAGCCCATGGGAGTTTGATGTAAGACGTAGGGAACCCAAAGCCGGTGTGTTGTGACAACCTAGAGTGGTGGCAAGAGGAAGAGGTGGGAGGGGGTTTCAAGGGTTAGGGGACATATGTATACTTATAGCCAATTCATGTTGACGTATGGTAAAAACCATTACAATATTGTATAGTAATTATCCTCTAATTTAAAAAAAATTTAATGGAAAAAAGGTAACTATCAACAGCTTGGAAGTTGGATCCCACCATTTCTTAACTCTAGGAGAACACAGAGGGGAGGAAGCTTTTCCTGCCCTGGAAGAGGAAACATTCACAAACAGGATTCCCCGTTAAAGAGTAAATCTCATATCCTTTAACCTTATTCCCTGATATGTCTGTAGTGTGTTTCTGTGTTCAAAAGCCAGATTCTCATGAGCAGCAGCCATATCTTTTTCATGTCTTAACCCAACATTTACCACTAGACTTGAGCCATAATAGGGGTTTCATAAATGTGCATAGAAAACAAAAAATGCACTTTGCTACTCACTGGCAAATTCAGAGATATAAAAGACAGGTTAGTCCTTAAAAGTCTCAAAGCCTGGTTGGGTGAAAAATGAGAATATAATGGATTTGAAATAAGACAAGATATACTAAGTATAAGGCACCCATGCAAGGACCTTTCCTGTTTGTGAAGCACTAAATCAAATCCAGCTTTTATTTGATTTTCAGGACATCTAATGATATTGGCATAGCAGATTTGCTAGCTTCATTTTACAGACATAAAATCAGACATAAAAATTACTTGTGATGCACAGGGTAGAAAGATTTAAGTTACATAATTATTAGTGACAAAGCCTGCACTGGCTCTGAACCCCAGGTCTGGGCTCTTCCTATGACATCTTTGCAGTGTTCCAGGATGAATGCTGCCAGCATGTTCAACTGTGAACACCATAGGTGATAAAACAGACTAAATGGGTTAAAAAAAAAAGTGCTTTCTCATTCTCTCTTCTAATCACCACACTGAATTTGTGTGACAAGTTTAAACATAAAAGAACAGAGAGAGCTCCTAAGTGTCTCAAGTTTAGACAAATGTAAAATTAGTCAGTGACTAAGTTACAACTAGAATCTAAGACTCCTTGGTTACCACTCCCCCTTTTGCCTTCTCTCTGGCCCTAAAAAAATGACAGCCACAGCATCCTTGGATAGTAAGAATAAAAGAAACCTTACCTGGTGTACATTTCCACCCATGCAAATGGCTTTTCCTTATACACCTCCAATGAAAACATACCACTTCCCACACTGAAATGCAGGTCATTCAATATTACCTACTATTGGTCTTTGTGTCATAAACAAGCAGGACTATGATTCCCTGGTACGTCCACTCATTGGTTCGATTTTATTCTGTTTTCTGGGTACCTGACAGATGCCGAGCACCTCATAGATAGGCACTACTGCTACATGCATTTTGCAAACAAAGAAACTGGGCCTTTGAGAGCTTAGAAAACTTGCTCAAGGTCATATCTGGGAGGAGACAAGATGGGCTCTGCTGTTCTTAAATATCAGTACGGTGCTGTCTGTGGCTGGCACTTAAGAGACACACAAGTGAAAACGCAAGCCTTCCTCCAGACAGAGCAGACAGGGCCAGTCTTGCAGGCATGGTTCCCTCTCCACCACTCTCCCGTTTGACAAGCCTGTAAATGTTCAGGAGCTCTCCATCCAACATACGAGGTTAATTAATAATATGTAAAAGTTTATAGTTTATACAGTGTAATCTCATAAACATTTATTAGTATGCTAATAGAGAATAATGGCCATGTGAGCATAAAATGAGATGGGGGCTGCAGTGATGGAGCGAAAAGAGCTTTCGGAAATTCCGTGGCATCGTTTTCTCCAGCAAGGGTATTACAGAGGTGATCTCCTGACAGATTCATTTTCCTGGTTGCACCTCTGGAAGACCGTGACAGGGTTGAAAAGAGGCTGGACTTAGGTTCTGTTGATCTGGTTTCTAGTCCCAAATCTGTCCTTAAAGAAGGAAAGGGAATTGACCTTTATTAAAATCTACTCTTTGCCAGTGTTCTACTAGGCACTTCCCCAGTGACTTCTCCAACTGTTCCACCTGGGTGAGCTCAAGCAATTACTTGGCACATTACAAATAGTCAAACATATTTATTCAATTATGCTGAGTTGAAATCACTCCCCTTTTTCTGGGCTGTTTTCTCACTCTGTCTCTAAGACTCCACGAAAGTCTTCCACCATCTCTCCCAAATACATTAGGCAAGTGAAAAATTTAAATCATTCCACTTTTTTCGAATCTAATACAGGCTGGTTTAATGCAAGAGGCAGGACAGCTAGAGTCTTGTCAACCACTGCCCTCAGTGGCCACAGGCAAGTAATGTGATACAATGTACTACAGTCAGTTTCCTCATAGAAAGCAGAGACAAAGATGTCAAGACAGAAGAAAGTCATGAACTATGTGGAAGTGTTTAGAAACACATATACATGCATTTGTCTCTCTGCACAACTGACTGAGTACCAATTATAACCAAGCTCTCAGGCTGGGACGTTGGGGACATAAACATGACTAAGACCAGATTTCTATATATAAGATGTTCACAATGTACATGTGATAGAGATGGAAGGGTATGAAGTAACCCTGAAACAAAGTTATAAATAAGTTTCTGTAGAAAGTATAATTCATTTCATTTGGATGGGATTTTTTTTTAGAGAACAGTTCATTAAAGAGAAGGATTACATTTTTAATTTAGCCATGGAAGATGAGCAGACCATTTTGCAAGGTGACTATGTTTTTAATCTCACCTTATGATTACAATGCATTTAGAGATTATCTATTTTAACTACCATACAGTATTTCATTTTGTGAAACCGCAGCATATTTTGATTTACTAAGGGACAATTAAGCTGTTACCATTTTGCACCATTAGGTTGACTGTCGTGATCCATGCCTCAACCACATCGGAGCTCTTTCCCTACCATAGACAATTACAAGTGGGATGACTGGTATGTGTTACTTACCAAGTACTGCCAGATGGCTCCCCAGTGGATATGGGCAGATTAATACAATTATGCAAAATATAAAATCACATAAACCGTGTTATGTATTATTTGTGGATACATTTCAATATAATAAAATTGCATTGGAAATGATTATATACCAGCTTCACCACAGTGCTTACCTCCAGGGTAAGGGCAAGAAAAAGGAAAAGGACTTTTGCAAATGCCAACCTCTCTGAGTTTCTGGTAAAGAATTTCTGTACTTTTCTGGATGGAAATATGAACTAGTTCATAACTAAAGACCCACATCAAGGTGAGAAATGGGGAGTAGCAGGACCAAGGAGCCTGGTAGGCTGCCATCCATGGGGTCGCACGACTGAGCGACTTCATTTTCACTTTTCACTTTCATGCACTGAAGGAAATGGCAACCCACCCCACTATTCTTGCCTGGAGAATCCCAGGGACAGAGGAGCCTAGTGGGCTGCCGTCTACGGGGTCGCACAGAGTCGGACACGACTGAAGCGACTTAGCAGCAGCAGCAGGCTTTCTAGGCTGAGGAAATGACACCCCCAGGAGCAAAGAATAATGTAAGCATAGCCGGTCCCGGGAGCGGTCCCAGGTGTAGCACAGACATCACTGTGACTGGCGTGAAAGATGCTGTGCTGGGAAAGAGAACGTGACAGGTCAGTGGGATTCAGCCGCTCCAAGGTGTCCGGACCATGTTCGGAAATCAATAGAGAACCACTGAAGCTATTTGCGACCCGTAAGCCCGCGTGCTTCTAGCTGGTCTCTGGCATTATCTGGACAGCACCAGGGTCGCGCACCACCCACCCCTCTGCCCCTCCCCTCCTCACGCATCTTCTGACCTCTCGCGAGATGCTGTGGTCAGAGCTAGAGAGCCAGGCACTTAGTAGCTGGCGGGGCCCCCTCCGTGGCAGCCTTTAGAGATGAGTCAGCTCAGGGCTGCTAAAGTGGAAAATGCACATTGTCTCATGCACAGGTGTGAGAATTGGAGGAGCTCTGAGCCAGAGCCGTCCTAAGCTCGATGAGAGTTCAAACAATCCCCAGAGCCAGCGAGAAGAAAATTGTCTCATAAAACTTCCCATTGATTTTAGTTGGACCCTTATATTTAAATTCCCTTGGGACCAGATTGCTTTTAGCATGATTAATACCCTTGCCTTCCCTGATGCTCCTTCTCGCTCGCTCTCTCCCTGTAATACACATATACAGACACACTGCATACTCACAGCCTCTGACACACTCAGCCCTCCTTTCCAATGAGGATGTGAACACACATAGACCCAGCATCTCTGCATGAGTGCTTCTCAAACTCCTTCTACAGGGGGTTAAATGTTTCCCTTGTCAGGAAACTTCGAGTCGGTTTCCTTTTGTAATGTATTTTTCACACTTATCTCAAATCTGGCTAGGCTTTGCCTTATGACCAAAATTTTCCCTTGAAAACACCCCAGCTTTTCTTAAACCAGAGTACAGGCCCTGCATCAATCATGGAGCCGATGACTGGTGGGTCGGCTCCACGAACCAAAACAAGCCACTCAGCAGCTTGTGCTCAGCCCCGCCAGGGCTCTCCAGGGTTCACAAGGGAGAGAAACATCTTGCACCCACCCAGCCGGGTGCAAACCTGGGGACCTGAGGCAGGAGGGGGCTTCTCAGACTTATAAAGAATCCCACACAGTGCCCAGGGAAACGCTGGGAACCAGGAGGGGCAGGGTTACCTGGCATGCCCTGCAGCTCGGAGCAAACTCCAAATGAACTTACATGCAGAAAATGGTCCCTGAGGATCCAGTTTCCCAGCAGACATCAGCCTTCAGGACTGGTTATTTTGGGGGAAAATTAGTGTGTGTAATAAGAAAACATCCATAATCATTCTCTTTCAAAGGCACCCAGCTTAGCACAGACATTAGCTCACACGTTTACTACCATGCGGGAAATCCACTTCTCAGTCAAGGTGCCCTCTCTGCCAGGTAACACATGCTGCCACTCTTCAAGCCTTCTCCCACCCCCAAGGCTCCCCATCCTCTCTTCCAATTCTTAGTCTTTACCTGAACCTACCAAAAGAAGACAGATTCCAGGGGGTAAGAGAGTACTGTGGAGAAGGCCACACTGTCCAGAAATGATACAGGGTCCCTTGAGCAGTAGAAACCAAAGGCCAAGAAGAACAGTTGTCAAGAGTTGACTTAATGGAGTCGAGTAGAGGAGTGGGGCTCCATCCATCCCATGACGCTTTGGGAGATGTGAGCCCAAGCTCCATCAGGCCTTCACCTACCACTGGGATGGCCGTGGCTTCTCCACTTCAGCATTCCTATAGCTCATTCCAAACACCTGTGTCCTTACTGACCTTTCCTTCTACCGAGATCCTTTCTCCCCAGATGGGGTCAGTGGAATTTGAAAGCCCAAACTTTTCTTCCATCATAACCACAGCTCCAAACACAGTTCCCAGCACATGGTAAATGCCTAGTAAATTGTTTGATGGGTTGAAGTGCTTTAGAAATGAGGTGCGAACAAAAAGATGGTCCTGGGATGTTTACTCTGTCTGTAAGAGTCTTATAAAGCATACAGTCCAGAGTTGGGTTGTGTCAATGAGCTAATCCCCCATCGCAGTAGCTCAGATCCAAACATGGTGACCCAGGGTGGACCTTCTCTTGCATCAGTGATGCCCCTGAGAATGCCATGGAACATCTGAGGGTCTTTAATGCACTATCTCTTTTGCAAAGCAGAGTGGTTAAGAGCAGGGATAATGGACATCAGGCTGCTTTGGGTTCAAATTCCAGCTTTACCTCCTACCAATTGAGTAACCCTGGGGCTCACCTATCTCATTGCTAAATTGGAGTTATGAAGAGTTTGTACCTCATAGGGTTGATGTGAAATCAGATGCCTTGTTACATTTAAATCTGTAAATAAATATGCGGGTATTCATATATATATCATATCATATGATATATATATGAATAGTGGCTGACATAACCTGACAATAAATATCTACCATATGCCAGGCACTGTTCTAATTGCTCAAAATACAGCAAGGAATAAAAACAACAGACAAAAAAATCCATGTCCTCATGAAGCTAACAGTCTATTGAGGACATCACCCTAAAGCAATATCAGTGACCCTCACAATTAGTTTTTTATGATTATTTCTATAGCATCACCCTTTGTTTCCCCTACTGGCCTGTATCTCCAGACCTGGCAAGGTTCCAGGCACACAATGGTTATTCAGTAACCAGCTTTCAAATAGACAACTAGTGACTAGATGAATACATAATTAGAATATTGCCATAGTTGTGTCAGTTTCAAAATTATTTTAGGCAACAAGTGCCGAGCCTTGGTCAAGGGATTTAAACTAACTGAGGACTCAGGCCTCAGCAAACCTACAAGGCCAGGAGGAGTATTATCCCTCTTATGCAGATGAAAAAACTGAGACAGACATAAACTGGAAACATTGCTCACGACCACCTAGCCAGAGCTCACACTCACCTGCTCAGGCCATCCTACTCCTCAGTAGGACAGAACAGGCCAGGTTTTTTAAAAGCACAGTAGACACTCTTCCTGTGACTAGGAGGAAACCAGCCAGCACTTGACAATTGTAGCCACTTAACTCACCTGCCTGGGCTTGGTCCTACCCCACCTGCACAAAGAGCCAGAGATGACCACCCTAAGTGACAGAACTGATCTAGTCACCTGGTCATGTCCGTGCTTGAACACCCATCACCACCTCCTTCCCTGTGAGTCTTCGTTGTCTTTAAAGTGTTTTTCAGACTTTTTATTTAAAAAAATGTTTGTTTGTTTGTTTGTTTGTTTGGCTGTGCCAGGTCTTAGTTGTCTAAGACTTGAGGTCTTTAGTTGCAGCTTGCAAACTCTTAGTTGTGGGATGTGGGACCTAGCTCCCGAACCAGGGATCTAAGCCAGAGCCCCTGCATTGGGAACTTGGAGTCTTAGCCACTGGACCACCAGAGAAGTCCCTAGATATTGTTTTACCTTTATCCACAGTAAGAAACACATTTCACATGGTAACTCAGTACGTGTGCTGTGTGCTCAGGCGCTCAGTCGTGACTCTTTGTGACCCCATGGACTATAGCCCACCAGGCTCCTCTGTCCATGAGATTCTCCAGGGAAGAACAGTAGATTGCCACGTCCTTCTCCAGGGGATCTTCCAAACCCAGGGATGAAACTGGCATCTCTTATGTCTCCTGCATTGGCAGGTGAATCCTTTACCCCTAGTGCTACCTGGGAAACCCTAACCCAGCCCTACCCCAACGTACAAACAAAGTAAAAGCTTCTCTAAACAGTTATCTGGCCCTCTTTTGGCTGTGTATCTTAAGCTGGGTATTTACATTTTCTCTTTCAGACCCCCCTCTGTCCTCTCCGCCCTGCCCTGCTCTGGCTTCAAAAGCCTGTCTCAACAACTTAGTGGCATGTGACCTTGGGCAAGTTATTTAACCTCTCGAAGCCTCAGTTTTCTTCCCTGATTTAAAAAAAAAATGGGAATGATAATAATAACACCCAACATAGAAGACAAAATGAAATGGTACATAAATTCTTAGAGTATGCCGGAATATAGCCACACTCAGAGAAATGTTAGCAAGAGCTATAATTATTTTGAATAGACACACCATAAATGTGCATTAATTTTCAGGAATTTGCTTTAGTGCCTCTCTCTGATTTAGCAAAGAGGCCTCAGACACAGGCTGTGTGTCCACAGTCTTGGAGCCACGTGATCAAAATGACCATTTTAGAACAAAAGCCACCATCGTGTTGTTTGAGGCCGTTTTTGAAACAGATTCAGATGGATTGCCCTACAGATCTCAGTGGTCCCCAACTGCTTATTGGAAGATGACTTCTCAGCTGAAGAGCGGTTTCTTCTCTGGCAGTGCCTCACTGTGCCCAGAGTCAGAAATCTAAGCCAGTGACAATCCTAACAGACTCACCTATTGACGTGTTTCAGGGTCCTGGGGAGCGAGGCACCCGTAACATGGGTCTCCCGTATGAGACGTGCTTCTGCTGCAGCACAAGCAAGGGCTTTTTATTCTCCAGAATTTGGGTTTATTCCCCAAAGGCAGACACCCAGGTTAACAGCCAAGTTGCAAAAGGTGCCAAAGCAGACTATTAGGAAAAAAGAAAAAATCCCAGGTTACAAGTCACTTGGAAGGCAGTTTAATTATAAAATGTGTGAAGCTGAGTTTTAAATGTGAAGGTTCATATGGGCTGTTTCCTAGGACTCTTTGAAAAGTGTTAACTAGTTATCGTTACATGAAATTTATGAATGTACACACCCCAGGGCTGTATGTTATTTCCTAGGCCCTTCAAAAATTTGCAGTAACAAGGAGCTGGTATTCACTATTTAGACATTCCAATGCCAGCATCAAATTCAAGGCAAAGACCCTGAATGCAAACATTTATATCAATAGTCTGATCACCAAAAAACTCTTCTAACTTTGGACAGTGCTTAGCATCCTTAAATAATATTTACAGCCACCTTCTGACCAGACCAACAATGTGAACTTTCTTCCTATCTACCCAGCACACACACACAAACACAGTTCCATTTTGAAAAGATAATTTTTGCTGATAGAAACTGCCTGGCCCAAGATGCATTGGTGCAGAAGATTACCCACCAAGTGTCCCAAAAAACTCCACCCCAACCGAAAACCAACTCCCTCCAGTCACAATAGTGAGGATGGGATTACAGCCCTTGCTGACACTCACCCTCTCACCACCTGCCACCCTGTGAGATCAAGGGAAAGGGCCAGGAAACTTTGGCAGATGGTACCAGAGCCCACCTTTCTGTAAACCCACATTTGAATTTTCATCCCGCAAGCAGGCTGGGGGCAGGGCAGCACAGCAGGGGGCGGGGAGGCAGGGGAGTTGGTAGGAGAGTATGGGCATCAAAGATGAGTAGATACTGGTCCCGCCCCTCAACCTGGTCACCAAGCAATAAGGGACAAATTAAGGCTCCTCCAGGGGAGAAGCCCTAGTTTGTTGTTGTTTTGTGGGTTGTTAGTCACTAAGTCATGTCCGACTCCTTGCGACACCAGGGACTGCGGTGCACCACGCTTTCCTGTCTTTCACTGTCTCCCACAGTTTGTTCAAACTCACGTCCGTTAAGTCAGTGATGCCATCCAACTATCTCATCCTCTGTCACCCCCTTCTCCTCCTGCCCTCAGTCTTTCCCAGCATCAGGGTCTTTTCCACATCAGGTGGCCAAAGTATAGGAGCTTCAGTTTCAACATCATCCCTTTTAATGAATATTCAGAAGTTGATTTCCTTTAGGATTTGTAGCTCTTGCCAACTTCCATCATGTAAATACTCCCACAATGACCAATTTCAAGCTGCCAACATGACATCCCAGAACAGAGAGTTGGGCAAAGATGCCCAGTGGCACCCCAGTACATGGTACCTCCACCATACAGGTACAGTAACCTCAAGACTATAGATCTTAATAAATATGAACAGTACAGTTTCTCAGATTTCTGTGGCACATGGTAAAATGTAATAAAATAATTTGGAAGCAATGAATTTTGAGTACTTATTAACTCTAAGTGTCATATATCTGATTGCAAATTGAGACGATTTAAGTTTTAAAGGTAGTTATGTTTAACAACCAGCAAACAAAATTCCTGCAACCTTTAACAACTGGCTTTTTGAGTGGTGGCACTCTACTCCAGCCCATTGCTGGATGGACCTCACTTGGACAGAGGATTGTCCAAGGGCGCCTCAGGGCCAGGGCAGGGATTCAAGAGGCCAGATGTGAGCAGAGAACTTACCTGAAGCCATCTGAAGTGCAAGAGCTCGGAGTGCAGTCCAAGCCAAATTTTACAGAGAGCTGAAAGCCAGACCCGGAGGAGACGAGGTACTAACAGCAGACGAAAAGAGCCAGAGGCCAGCTCCACAAAGAAGGTGCAGAGCAGAGCTGACTTGGGGCCAAAATGTGGTCGGACAGAGAACAAAGAGAATGATCCGGGAACTAGTGAGGAGGTTTTTGGAATGCAAAAGGAACTCTGAGAGACGGTGCAGCTCACATTTGTTACTGAATGCTCTTGATCTGATCGTCATTCCGGAGCACTTCACAATCGTTGCGGGGCCCTTCACATAGACAAGGCTGGAGTAAGCGCTTTGCGTGCTTTATCTCACTTCTGATAGCTCCATTTCACAGATGAGACAGACAGCCCAACTCCAGAGTCCGTGGCGGCCCCTCCAATGCTCTGCAGCTGCACGGGTGTGCCAGGCTTCTTTAAAATGTTCTACAGAAGAACAAACAGTACGTGAAGAAACACTAAAAGTGGAAGGAATATGTGTTTTCCAGCCTGTGTTCAAATGGATGGTGGTGGTTTAGTCGCTAAGTCGAGTCCAACTGTTTGCAACCCCCATGGACTGTAGCCCACCAGGCTCCTCTGTCCATCAGATTTCCCAGGCAAGAATACTGGAGAAGGTGGCCATTTCCTTCTCCAGGGGATCGTCCCGATCTAGGGATCAAACCCATATCTCCTGCATTGCAGACAGATTCTTTACTGCTGAGCCCCCAGGGAAGCTCCCTGTGTTCAAATAGTTGGTTCAATATAATATCTGTGTTTGGAGGTATCACCACACATTGCCTGTGGGTGAGGAGGAGGGTTAAATTAGGCAGTGGTTGATCTTGCCTTTTGGTGAACCGGATGCACTGTGAGTACTCTGCAGGGAGGAGGGTCAAATATACCTCCTGCCCTCCTCAAGCTCCAACCTTTACTCCTTCACTCACGCGTTCAGCCCCTTGGATTTGACACCATTAGCAGTCCTTGCCTCCTGAGTCTCCTTTCTCCAAACACAACAACTTTGGTTTCTCTTGCCCCAAGGCCCAGGGCATACAAGTCAGCCCACCTTGCAGCCTGGGCCCACTTTGCAGCCCAGCCTGGGAGGACCCTGGGTCCTTGTCCCAGAGGGGAAATTCTAGTCTGTGAGCATCTGGAGACTGTACAGATTTTTTCCAGAGGACCTAGCAAAATGCCTGGGACCATAAGTAGGTGCTGAACTAAACACAAGGCTGCCGGAGCATGGGGAAGACATTGCCACAGTGCCTTCTCATTTGATGAGTCATTGCATGGGACATGGGCCGACGGCCCCCTTCCCTTAGGAAGTGACCTTCTAACTAGAACGACACAGTACTGCACGTTCCCCGCCGGGAACCACAGAGGCCTCACGATGTCTCAGTCTAGCTTGAAGCATTACACTGAGTCTCGAGCAGGGTTTTCCCTGCTTTTGTCTTTGACTGATGGGGGCACGTGAGAAAGAACTATCAGGAAGGGCCAGGATCCCACACGCAGGGCTTCAGGGAAGTTCACGATTGGGTCTCACCCACTGACCTGGGAAAGTCTCCATGAAGTCATTTTCCTCTCACCCTCAATGATGCTCCATTGGCAAACCCGGATGAGGGAAGAGGTCTGTTTTCAATTAGGGCTTCTCAAAAATGTGTTTTTAAATAGCCTGTAAAAATAATCCGATAGAGGCCGTAGAGGTGTGAGCTGTTGTCATCATCCTGTTTGGAAAACGTCACTCAGAATACACCCCGGAGCCAAGGAGGGGGGTTGTGACGCCTTCAGAAATTTAATTTGTGAAAGGAACCTGCCGGATTAGTTGTGCCCCTTTGTGCCAGCTTTAATGTGTCCTCCACCAGGGAAATCCGAGGCTTTGGATGATTAGCCAGGTTGGATCACGTTACCCTGTTTGGCTCTGCAGAAATCACACTTTTCATTTTGCCTTTAATCCTAAAGGTCACCGAGAAGGTTAGCCCCCAACACAAATGATACTTTGTGGTCTTACTTTCAGACAATTATCAACTCATAAATCTTGGTCAGACAGTAATGAGAGTGTGAGAAATAATTGAATTCAGTCCAGATGAGCAGGATTGGAGGGAGGAGAGGACTGAGTGGAGGTGAAAGACAGAAAGAGGGGGACCAAGACCCGAGAGCCAGAAACCCTCTGCTGACTCCTGTATGCCTTTGTTGAATCGCTGCATTTGGAGGCTTGGATGGATATGAGTGAGGACATTAAAGATGGTGATGGTCCAGTGGAAGCTCAGAAAATAGAGAGTAAAATCTAAGTAAGATCACTACTGGCTCTAAAGGTAGCCAGTAAGAGAGAAGATGCAAAAGGAACTAGGGAGCTGAGAGTCCCAGTTCAGCAAATATCCGTGCTGTGTGACCCAGGGAAAACCATTTGACCTCTCGGTGTTGGAAATGGGGCTTCTAGCCCCTCTTACATCACAAGAATGTCATAAGGATCACATGAGATAACACACTGAAACTTGTTTAAAAACCCTTAATAGAGACCATATTCTTAAGGCAAGTTAACACCGTTTAGTCAACAATGATTTGGAGACAATCCTGTCGACTCTACATTCCAAGAATGTCTAGAACTGACCTATTTTTTTTACCCATTCCACTGGTCCCATCTGGATCCAACCCAGCATCTTCTTTTCCCTGGATTATTAGAAAAGTCCTTAATAATCTTTCTCTCCATGAGTTCCCCTTCTCCAAAATTCATTCTTTATCCATCATCTAGTCATGATTCTTTGAAATATGTCATGTTACTCTTCTGATAAAAACCCTCCGGTGGTTCTTCATTCTGCATGAGTGCCTTGGTGGTGAAGGAGAGGAACCTTTGCACCATGGTGTCTTCCTAACCAGCCTGGCTCCCACCACTGTAAATCTGCTGCAGATACCTACAAAGTTGGCAGCACCCATAAGAGAAAGGGAAGGAATCGAATTTGGCTTGAAATAACCAGTATTTTTGTTTTCAACACCAAGCATTGCCAGTAATTAACTAGGATATAAAGGTTGCTGGGTTATTTAACAAGATTTTATGTATATATATATATAAAGCACCTGACACGAGGAGAATGCTCAGTAAACCTGTAGTGATTCTATTATTCTGAATGAGGACAGGGTCATAGACTCAAGTCACATGGGCCACCAGGGTCTATACCATTCCAGGGACTTGGCCCATAAGCTTCACTCAGCTGGAGATGGGAGTCAGAATCATATGGTAAGGAGAACTAGGAGCATACATGGCCTGATTTGGGCTTTGCCCCTAACCTAGTCTATGACCTTAGTCTGTGACCTCATTGCTCTGTCTCAGAGTTTCCCATACGTTAAATGACAGTTTAAAAAACTCCACATGTGTATGTACGGCTGAGTCCCTTCACTGTTTTCCTGA
This sequence comes from Redunca redunca, assembly GCA_006410935.1. Taxonomy (NCBI): domain Eukaryota; kingdom Metazoa; phylum Chordata; class Mammalia; order Artiodactyla; family Bovidae; genus Redunca; species Redunca redunca. The sequence goes on along the minus strand of SJYQ01016118.1, from coordinate 11,513 downwards.
AACTATCACAGTATTGTTGACGGGCTATGGAAGTGAAAGTGTTGGTCACTCAGTTGTGTCTGACTCTTTGTGACTCCATGGACTAGAGCCCACCAGGCTTCTCTGTCCATGGGATTCTTCAGGCAAGAATACTGGAGTGGGTTGCCATTTCTTTCTCCAGGTATGTTCCCAACCCAGGGATCAAACCCAGGTCTCCTGCATAGCAGGAAAATTCTTTACCATCCAAGTTGATTTGCTATACCCCAATACAAAATTAAAACTTTTTTTTTAATTAAATAAACAATGCAAACAATAAAATAAAATAAATAAATAACTTTTTCACCTACCTCCTAAAATTGTGAGCATCAAGTGACATCAAGTATCTGAGTTGACTTTGCAAGGTTGATATAACTTATTAACTACAAATGAAATATCACCTTGATGGAAAAGGGACATTACAGAATGATGGCTAACATTTTGTAGAGCTCTGCTCTGTGCCCAACACTGCTTCAGGGCTTTTCCAGGAATTAATTAACTTGCCTAATCCTTACAACAATCTTTTGAAGTCTGAATTATTATTATCTCTGTTTTTCAAATTCAGAACTGAGTACAAGGAGATTAAGTAATTTCCCAAGATCATGTGACTGGTAAGAGGTAGAACCAGGCCTCAGACCCAAGTTTCCAGAGCTGGTGGTCTCCACCTCTAGCTGTGTTCAGCATATTCCCATTTTGCAGATGAGAAAACTCATGAGACCACACACATAAGACAACGGAAGGCAAGTGACAGGTAGCAGGAGAGCACCATGTGCCAGGCCAGTCCTCAGGCTTCCCGTGTGCTCTCTTACTACTCACGGCAATCCCATGAGGCAGGAACCACACCCATGTTACTTTTGGGGAAACGCAAAGCATTTAATTAACACAATTAACTTGCCTAAAGTCACCAGCTTAGTAAATCATAAAACTAGGATTTGAGCCCAGTCCTTTCTGACACCAAAATCCCTGGTCTTTCCACATACCATGCCTGGGTAAAACTTACCCTGATGCCAAGAACAATTTACACACACAACATAATGATGTGGTACACTTATACCAATGGGTTCAAAGTCTCTTCTGATATTAAAGGGGCAGCTTATTTTTTGCCCCTCAGACCAGAGGTTTGCTGACACACTGCCAAATCCATCTTTTAGCCACTGAGCAGGGACAGGCCAATGCAATGATGAGTCACACATCACAGAAAGACAAATCCCTTCATGGCGATGCTGGCATAGTCAGCCCTGGAGGAATATAATAGGAGCAGGTGGTGCTGAGATAAGAGAGTAACTGGAATGCAAGGGAAATTGTGGCATACTTCATTTGGACTGATAGGCAATTTTGGGTCCACTCCCATGGAAATCACTTGGGGATAACCTAGCAGTTATTAAATGCACCAGGCTTGTGGAAAGACCCATTCATTACTGAGTCCCTGCACCAGAGTTCCTGCTTAGCAAAATGTCGCCATCACAGAGCCTGATTTAAACCTAATGCAAGGGGCCACGGTAAATCCTGTCACTTAGCAAAAGACATGAGAAGACAGCACCTTCTGAGAGATATAGTGGGGCTGTGGGTATGGCACGCAGGTGCCCGGAAATATCTACATATGGAAAATAGACTGAAGTGACTTAGTTACTCATATTTTTACTCGTATTTTCCAGAAATGAAGGCTTCCTGTAATGAAATTGCAAATCTTCAACCCTGCGGTGGGAGCCACAGGGCCATGACGCCACTCCCCAAGCATCCCCTGAATCTCCTGGGTCTCTCCATTCATCCCCTTGTCACACCACATTCAATGCAAAGTCTGCCAGGGACACTGACAAACAGGTTATAGACGCAGAAGTCTTGCTCATATCAGTCAATGGCAACCCTGCCAGTCTACTGCACGGGCCGTAAGCCTGGGAGTCATCCTTGGCTCCTCTCTTTTCTCACAACCCACATCCATTACAGCAGGAAATCCTGTTACCTCTACGCCTAAATACGCCCCAAATCCAACCACTTCCCCGACTCTCACCCGCGTTCAAGCTGCCATCATCTCCCACCTGAATTAGGCAACAGCCTCCTAACTGGTGTCCCTGCTTTCATTCCCGCCACTCTACAGTTTCTTCTCAACACTGCAGTTGGCATGATCCTATTAAAACCTTAATCAGATTATGTCATGTCTGTGTTTAAACCCTCCAATGACTCTCCATCTCAATGAAAGTGCAAGGTCAAGTTCTTTCACTGGCCCATGGCGCCCCTCATGGCACGCCCTTTGTTTCCTTCCCTACCATGGATCTTAACTCCCCTCCTCCCGCTCTCTCTGGACCCACTCCCTTGCTTCCTTGCTGTTCCTCAGATGGCCCAGGAGTAGTGGGCCACAGAAAAAGAGCCCGTGAATGGGCTCCGAATGGGCAGAGTATCTCATGTACCTGCAGGAAGGTCAGTCTAGTGGGTGTGACCCGATTTGACTGGAGCATGTGCAGAATGAGAAGACGGCACACTTTTAGACAGTAGGAGGTTGAGCACAAGCTCAGGTCTCAGCAAGCCTGAGGAGCCACACTGGAAAGTGACAGTGAGCGTGCCCATCTCCTACTGGGCATCCTTTCCACATCTAACTTTCATCCCCCAGCTCAGCACACAAGGTCCCTCCTGTTCTCTCCCCTACCTTCTAGTTCAGGCTGCCGTGCCCTCCTAGGTCCCTCCCATGTCCCGTGACTCTGTAACAGGCTGCTAAGAGTTACGAAGACTGTCATGCTGTTCCACACTGGAGAACCTTCACCTTTGCGATTTCCCCAAACTTTCCTCCTTCTCTGCATGTCTCCCTCACCCCCGGTCCACATACATTAGCCTGCACACACACACGTGACCTCAGGAGTATTCTCTGCTCCTGCAATGCCACGTGCTCACATTACCACACCGCCTCATCCTCTGTACTGTAATAGCACGTTTGTCTCATGCCTGCCAGATTGTGAGTTCTTTGTTGGGAGGGACCAGTTGCTGTGCGTTTCTGCATCCCCAGCATCTAACACAGTGCCAGGCACATGGTAGCGCCCTCTCAGCTCCACATACCAGCACTCAGTGAATGGAGGAATGAAAGCTGGTGTCCCATCAACACAGAGAGGTTTGACAGCAGGAAAGAACAAGACCCATTCACAGGTCTGGAGGTCTGAGTCAAGCCCCCAGCATTTGGGAGGGTGGAGAAAGCAAAGCAGGGGTTAGTCTTACAGGAAGTAGAATATAGATCATCAAAGTGGAACTCAAGTGGCAAAACTGGAAGCAAAGAGATCTTCTTGCAAGGGCAGGACAAAAGACCCCAAGATGGGGAATATTTCTGATAGCTGATGGAGCTGCTGAGCTAGTAAACCGAAGACAGAAGTAGTAGACGGCAAAGTCAAATGTTCCTGTTGATGAGAACAAAGGGCGCAGGGAGCCTGGTTGCTCCGTACATGGCAGTTTCCATGGTGTCTTGATCACCCTTCATCCTCCAAACCCAGTGGCACAACCGACTGGGGCATCCCTTGGCACAAACTAGAGTAGGTACCATAGTATTCCCACATTTCACCTTAACAGCTCTCTCCCTCTTTTCATCACTTCCTTCCCCAAAGTACAGGAGAAAAAATTCAATCACCACATTCACATTTAGCAGTTTTGAGTCAGATTGCCGGAGTTTAAATCCCAGCTGTGCCATTTGCTCCCTATGTGGTCTTCAGGAAGCCGTGTGCTTTGCTTTCTCTTCTATGAGATGGGGATGTCATCACCGCACATACCTTACAGGCTTAGGAGAGGAGGAAATGAGGTGCATGAGAAGCATTCATCGCAGTGCCTGGTGTCCAGTACTCAGTGACTGTGCCTGGGTATTTTTTTAAGTCTTTATTGAATTTGTTACAACGTTGCTTCTGTTGTTTATGTTCTGGTGTTTTGGCCTTCAGGAATGTAGGATCTCAGCGCCCTCCCCTTTCAGGGATTGAGCCCATATCCCCTGCCGTTGGAAGTCTCCATGTGTAACTATTGTAATTCGTGTTGTGCTGTTATTGACAGCATAGTGACTGTGAACACGAACTGCAGAACCCAGACCTTTGGGTTCAAATTCCGACTCCACCTCTCACTAGCCCTGGGACCTTGGACAAGTTACTTACTTCAGGCTCTTACTTCAGTTTCTTCATCTGTACCATGGAGATAATAGCAGACTTACCTCCGGGGGCTGTGAAGCAGTCAATAGCTATAAAGCATTTAGAACAGTGCCGGGGTTATATAACAAGTGCTTTCTAAAACTCAGTAGAATAAGTACCTTATTCTTTTTAGGAACCAGTGACTTACTGTTTCCCCTCTCCTGAGATGCAGTGGGGCCTCATATCTGAGGATATGAAACCCGCAGATATGGAGGACCAACTGTATTCATTGAACTACAGCATTGTTTAAAGCTTTGGGATTGTCAGAAGTCTTATTTCTCACCACATGGGCCAGAAGAACACTGGAAGCCAGTCTGGGGGTGTGTGGGGGGTGGGGGGGCATGACAGTGCTGGAGCAGGGCAAGGGACAGAAATGAAGGAGACAGGCAAAAAGTAAGAGAGATGAGAAGTGGAGAGAGAACCTAATGGCTTTTGTGTCACAGCATTTTATATAAAGGACTTGAACATCCTTGGATTGGCTCTTTGAACCAATCCCCCACAGATACCGAGGGATGACTGTACTTGCAATTTTGCAAATAATCTTAGGGGAAAGAAACCCTAAGTGTCAGCGGCCAAGACCAATGACTATAAGCAAAGGTAATACTGGAGCTTCCTGGCATCTCCCAAGTGTCCTGTGTGTGCCAGCCTTTTCTCTCTGCTATATATTTGGCTTCACAAGACCCAAACCAGTCCCAGACCTGCTGGGAAGGTCCCCTGAGTCCTGACAACATATGACAAAGCGGTGGGAGGGAGTGGAGCGCCTGCAGAAAAGAGCTGACCCAGTGGACTGGCTGCTGCCACTGGCTCTATTTCCCAGCGTCTCGAGAGTTGCTGACTTCAGCCTTTCCAGAGGAAAGCACCGCCCATGGTCAGAGACAGCGCCGAGGCGAACACGCAGCACAGCCGTAAATCTGCAAGCCATATTATTTAAGAGACCTGACTTTCTTGTGTTGCGATATTAAAGCAAATCTGCCTCCTGCTCATAAATCAGCAGGGCTGTTTCTGTCCTCAGCCACTCTGCTCAGCCATCTCGAGATGCACACAGCATACATTTCTCTCACTTGGGAGGTGCAGGTTGAGAAAGTAAAGGTAGATATGTATTTACACCCTCCCAAAACTCTGTCCTCACGACCCTACCTACTGCTCCTTCCCCACCCTAGGAGCTTAGACTCCCAGCATCCTCTGCTGCTGCTGCTGCTGCTGAGTCGCTTCAGTCGTGTCCAACTCTGTGCGACCCCATAGATGGCAGCCCACCAGGCTCCCCCATCCCTGGGATTCTCCAGGCAAGAACCACTGGAGTGGGTTGCCATTTTCTTCTCCAATGCATGAAAATGAAAAGTGAAAGTGATGTCGCTCAGTCCTGTCCGACTTCTAGTGACCCCATGGCCTGCAGCCCACCAGGCTCCTCCATCCATGGGATTTTCCAGGCAAGAGTACTGGAGTGGGGTGCCATTGCCTTCTCCACCCAGCATCCTCTGGAGAGTCACAAAAAACACAGCACCACCCCCTGGATATTGACGCAGGTTACTCTCCCAGCACTCTGGGTAGATAGGCGGGTGCAGATCATGAAACTGAGTATCAGAGATATTAAGTGAATCTCTTGCAATCACATAGTGAACAGAAGCATACACGTGTACTAAATCTCTTCAGTCATGTCCAACTCTTTGCGACCCCGTGGACTGTATGTAGCCTATCAGGCTACTCTGTCCATGGGATTCTCTAGGCAAGAATACTGGAGTTGGTTGCCATGCTCTCCTCCAGGGGCTCTCACAAACCCAGGGGTCAAACCCGTGTCTCTATCTCCTGCATCGGCAGGCAGGTTCTTCACCACTAGCGCCACCTGGGAAACCTAGTGAGTGGAGGAGCCTGGGCTAACTCACGTCTCCCAACTCCTGGTTCAGTGCTCTTTCTACAGCGTTAAATATCTCATCATGAATCACTTCACATGCATAAAGCACAGATGTGCAGGGACTCTCCTGGGGAAAAAAGAAAATGATGTCAGTTCAAAATTGTAAATGAACGTTGATTGAGAGTCAGCTATGTGCCAGGTACTTTCCAACACATCAGCAAACCTATACCAGACCTTTCTGTGGCTTCCCATCACCCAGAATGCAGCCCAGGTTCTTAGCACAATAGCCAAAGGTGCCTGTGATTTTGGTTTATGCCCCAAAGCACAAGACACTGCCTTCACTTCGTCTTTCTGTCCTCCAGGAAGTCAGCTCTGGCCCAGCCCACCCCCACGCCCTGGCTGGGCTGGGGCTCTTCCTCCACAATCCTCCAGCACCTGTGCTTGCTCTCACTGCAGCGCTTTCCACATTTCTTCACCAGGCTCTGTTTATTTCTGACTCTTCCTCCGATTCTGAACTCCTTCAAGGCAAAGAGATTGCATAGTTCCAGGTGAGAGGGTGGGTGCGCAACCAGTGTTCCTGGACCGAATCCTCACTACCATTCCGCCCTGTGTACAGTTATCTTCATCTGACAAGTGAGGAAACAGACATTCAGACACACTGCATGACTGTTCAGGATCAGCCTTTAGGAGGGTCCCCGGCTGGGCCTAAAACTCACCCATGCCCTCGTCCCCTTCCCTTCCCTGCCTTACTCAGCCTTAGATGATTCAACTGACTTCTCTTTTTTAATATTTATTTATTTGGCTGCGCTGGGTCCTAGTTGTGGCACACAGGATCCTTGGTCTTGGTTGCAGCATACAAGATCTTTAACTGAAGCATCCAGCATCTTTTTTTTTTAAGTTGTGGCATGTGAAGTCTTAGTGGCAGGATGTGGGATCTAGTTCCCTGACCTGGGATCAAACCCAGGACCCCTGTGTTGGGAGTGAAGAGTCTTAGCCACTGGACCACCAGGGATGTCCTGCTTCAATTGATTTCTGCTTTTCCTTCCAGGGTTAGTACACAAAACAAGCCCTGCCATTCAGTGCTATCAAGAAAGTATGTGTCCGGCTTCTCCCTCCTGCAGTCAGCATGGCTCCACTATCCCTTGAGAAAAGACCCTCATGGGTCTCCTTGGAAGGAGTGTTGTCCTGTAGGCTTCCACAGAGGGCTGACCAGGACCCATGGGTGAGACTCAGAGGGTAGAATATTCACGTGAGCTCACAAACTTGGAGCGCTCACTCTGGGTCAAGCATTTCTCAATAACTAGATCTGTCAGAAACGAGAAGAGACTATTGACTGCGGCTGGAGGGGGCACCTAGAGGCAGAATGAACTCTTGGCAGCAACGTTATAAGCAGAGACAGAAGCATTTGCTGTGGGTGGGGGTGATCTGACATGACTCCCATAATCTCTGAATGTGGAACCCTGGGTCTATAGGCCTGGGGTCCCTCTCAACCCCAGCCCCTCCCCAACTCTTCCAAATACTGTAAAAACCCAAGGCTTAGGAAATGTAACTAATTTTGTGAAAGATTCTAAAATGTTCTCTAAGTATGGCTCTAAATGATTTTGTTTCCAATACTTCCTGGCAGAAAAATATTACCCCTGCATTTCAATGCAGAGGAAATAAGCAGGCTGCATTTGGCCAAATTCATTTATTTAAGTTATTTCCTAAAATGAGTGTAATTTGGAAATCACTGGTATTATTTTCTCCCAGTACAGGTTAATGCCTTATCCGTGGCCTCTGGAAGGGACACTTCTTGCAAAGAGAGTTATTAGTTTTTTATTTAGAATGTACTGTATGGGTGATTTGTGGGTGTAACAAACTTGAATAATTTAAAGTAGTCTTTATTTGCTGAGAACTGCAGTTTTTGTTTTTTTTTTTTAAGTAGATTTTAAATCTTTAAACTTCCAGAGATTAAGAGAGATCGGCCAGGGGATTTATTTGTAGCAGGAACTTCTTTTTCTTATGCTTGCGTCTTTCCCAGCACCCATTCTTCTCTCCTGCCTCCATCTAGAATCATGTAATGTCAGCGATAAAGGAGATAGTAGATGGCCATCTTTTAGAGTGGTAGGTTTCAGACTTCTTTTATGGCCAAATCCTTTATGCAAAGAAAAATTTTAGCCCCTCTAGCAATAAAACAGGGAAAACCAGAGCTGCTCTGGCAGGGCTTGGGAGTGGGAATCATCCTTCTCAGCTGACCAGTCCATCTTCGTGCCAAGACTCACAGAACTCCTGGGAACACACCTTGAAAACCAACACTACTCATTCCACAGTAAGAGAACAAAGGCCAAAGGGTAGGCAATGACTTATCCAAGGTCACTCAGCAAGGACAAGGCAGAATCAGAATTAAAACAGTGTCTCCCATTCCCTAGTAACTCAGATGGTAAAGAATCTACCTGCAATGCAGGAGACCCAGGTTCCACCCATGGGTGGGAAATATCCCCTGGAGAAGCAAATGGCAATCCACTCCAGTATCCTTGCCTAGAGAATCCCATGGACAGACCATAGGGTCACAAAGAGTCAGACACAACTGAGCAACTAATGCTTGCTTGCTCCTGACCCAACTTATGTGCATCCCATCAGACCCAGCTGCCTCCTGCACTAGGCTTTGCTGTTTGCACATAGATCTGTCAACCATCTTTCAAATTCCCATCTCTTGGTGGGAGTGATAAGAAGCAGCTCAGCACAGGAGCACAGCACAGAATCACACTCATTCATGTTAGCAGCAGTCGTAACGGTGGTCCCAGGCCACATCCTCCTGATGTGTGCACTCAGCAGCCGTCCTCTGCCTCCAGCAAGGCTTGGTGGCTCATCATTTCTAAGCAGGGCACGTTTTTCTGCGGTCCCCTTTCCAAAGAGCACACAGTGACAGCAGCCGGGAATGCAGAGTCAGCAGAAGAGGAGCCGCTTTGCCTGCAAAGGCCCCATAGTGACGAAACACCCTTTGCCCCTTTTCCTTATACCTGGAAACCCAGACCTTTTTCCTGGCGTTTGGGGCACCCTGTGCCAGCCAATACCCACCAAAGACCTCATCTCAGTCCCATACCCAACATAGATTCCATATGAACAAGGGCAATTTTTGTTTGCCTTTCTGCTTTTTATTTCTAAGGAGAAAAGCATCTTGCTACATAAAAGGTCTTTTGTTCTGCTAAGGACCTTGGTGAGTATAGGCGTGAATTTAGCAGGCAAAGGCTTAAGGGAGTTTAACTTCACTGCATAAAGAAGGGGACAAGTTCATTTTGTTTGCTAGAGATGCTGGAGTGGACAGGAGAGAGATGGAGTGGGCCTGGCAGGCTCTGCCACCTGGCAAGAAGCTGGAGTCCAGTTTGCCACATGGACTAGAGGGATTCTAAAAGCAAAAATCTCTAACATGAAATTTTAAGTTATCTGTGCTGCTGCAGTCAAAATCCCTCCCCTTCCTCTGCTTTCGGGAAGCCTCTCTAAACTCAAATGCCTTGTTGTAAGTGGCTTTCCTGGAGGAAATCAGGAGAGTGAACTGAGTTCATATCTCAGTTGGTGAGGGAGAGAAACAGACATGTGAGTGGAACAGTGAGAAAAATCCCTAAAGGCAGTGATTGAATTAAAACTGGAGCTCAAATCCAGAGCTGATCACAAAAACAGAAGGCTCTGGGCCATGCTTCATCACCTTGGGGAGAGTTTACTACTTACACACTCCATGAAATGGGCATCTGAGTCTGTCTTGTTTTTGTTTTAATTCATGGGAAGATACCATCGGATGTTCAATTTATATGTCAGGCAGCCAGCACATCTAACACTGTAGAAACACGGATTTTGCCTGTGCTGTCAGGGCACCTGGTGAGTTAAGATATAGTAACAGTTGCTAATTCAAGCCGGTAACATTTGCTGACTCTAGTTGAGAGTAACTTTCTTTCACTCTGCTTGGTGTATTTGTCCTTGCCTGGGTTTGAATACTACCAGAAATCCTTTAGTCCCACGTCCACAAGCTCTCACAGAGCCACTGAAATTAGTGCAGTCATGAGGCTGACGGAGAACGATTGCTTCATTCCAAAGCAAAAAGCATAAAAGAGGTTCACAGAGTATTGAGCCTTTGCTCTTACTAGTGATCGAGAACAATAAGACAAGCATTCTCACTCTTCAAAAACGGTCATCTGAGGCGCTGGAAAGTCCTAGAGACAGACACAGATCACTGCTGAGTGTAAATAAATTAGATCAGATCTGAAAGGTAAGGGAGAATTTGAGGACACCCAGGAATTTGGGGAAACAGAGAAAGGACCTTGGTGTTCATTTCCAACGTCCTTCAAGTTGGGAGAGAAAAGTCTCCTATGGAGAGAAAACCTCAGGATAGAGGTGGAGAGAGGCTAAGCAAATGGCTGGGATGAGGGTCAGGGAGGGACATTTTCTCTGGGAAGATCAAGGGAATGAGCATGTTTAACCAAGCAGGTAGGTTCTCAAAGTGTGGCTAGTTTGGAGCATCCCCAACTTTAACCCTTTGTATCACAAGGTTTCTCCAATAGGAATCCAGTTTCCCTTTCCGCTAAACCACATCCCTGACTTGCCATGAGCAACCCAGGCCCAAGACTAGAGTACTAGCTTAGACCCCAGAGGTTTGGATTTCAGCCTCAACTCTGGCCTTCTTGGATTTTAAGTCAGCTACCCAAGCATCAGCTGGGGCATTATTAAATCATGAGGTGTCAAGTGCTTTCTATTTCAAGGAGCAGAACACTTTCTTCAAATAAAATCTTATTCAGTAGCTCAATATACAAGAGAGATCAAAGCAGAGTTGTCCAGAAGAGAGTGAAGGTGACTGTGGCCCTCCCTAAGGGGCCCTCAGACACACAGTGCTGTGGACGTACACTTCACCTAGCAGGTCACGTGGAAGGTGCCCCCGGATTGTGCAGTGGGGCAGTACTAACTTTAAAGCTCCACAGAACACAGTTCAGGCAATCACAGGACAACCTAATCCCCTTCCAGTTCCCACAGACTATGGGGATACACTTTCTCCAAAATAGATCAGTCACAGGGCTAACCCCAGTTCTTTATCTTTGTCCCAACTCAGCCTGCTTGTACCCCAGGAGACTGGATGCTGGGGAATTAGAGATGATAAAGGAGGAGAAAGGACCAAAGTGGAGAGAAAAAAAACAAAACGGTGCCCATTTAAGCATAGGTGTATATGAAAAGTGAAAGTGAAATCGATCGGCTATGTCCCACTCTTTGTGACAGTAGCCTGTCAGGCTCCTCTGTCCATGGAATTCTCTAGGCAAGAATCCTGGAGTGGGTTGCCATTCACTTCTCCAGGGGATTTTCCTGACCCAGGAACCGAACCTGGGTTTCCCACATTGGAAGCAGATTCTTTACCTTCTGAGCCACAAGACCTCCATCTAACTGTCAGTTCAGTTCAGTCGCTCAGTCGTGTCTGACTCTTTGAGACCCCATGAATCGCAGCACGCCAGACCTCCCTGTCCATCACCATCTCCCGGAGTTCACTC
>SJYQ01016103.1:0-11776 GCA_006410935.1 Redunca redunca | reverse complement strand
TGTTTGCCATGTCTTGGTTGATCTACACAATGGCAGAGGACGGGCTCCTTTTCCGATTTCTTGCCCAGATCAATGCCCGTACACGTACGCACATCAGGGTCATCATGATTTCTGGAAACTTTGCAGGTAGATGAACAAAACCCACTCCCTTTGGATTATCCTCCTTGGCTTGCCTATTTCCAGCTGTTTCTCACTCCATCCCCCAACCTTGTTTATGCCCTCCTTCTAGGGGTCTTGGCGTTACTCTTCCATTTCAGTGATCTGATGGATCTCATGTCACTTCGGTCCCTCCTTGCTAACTTGGTGGTCGATTTTTCTGTCCTTGTGCTCAGGTGAGACTCCACTCCACCCTGACTGGGGGTCTTTGATGTATGGGGATTGATGGGGGCTAATCCTCTCTGCTTTCATGCTGCCTTCTAAATGTCCTGATCTGCTTTTGTGGGAAAAAAGAGATGGATTCGGCTGTGTGATCTTGGGTGAGTAGGGACTGCTGTTCATGTTGCCATCATACCTCTAATTCAGGTATCACTCAGACCAGAATTTAAGCAAGAACCAAAAAACAGAGGAAGAAACTGAGATGGAGGTTGTAGTCAAAGAAAGGTCTTTGGACTCTGTACTTGAAGCCAGCAACTTAAGTATTCTAAAGAGTCTGTGGTTCCCTGCCAGCACCATCCCCACCCGGAAATCTGGCCAGATTGTCTATGGATTTGCCTTCCTGCTTGGTGAGCAGTGGGACTTCTCTTTGGTGGTATTCTGAAATTTCCAGGATGGGTAGGAGTGTATAGTTGTCAGCTGAGGTGTCTTGGAGATATGATGGCCCTTCCTGATGTGGGCAGCCTGGGGAGGGGTGTGACCCGAGGTCCTACATCTTTGGCTTCTTGAGTCAGCCTGTTCTCCTCCACCTTGACCCTTGCAGTTCTCCTGCTGACCATCCTGAGCCTGGTCCTGGCCCAGTGGCCCAGCCAGGTGTTCTCTGGAGACCCTGTGCTCACACCAGTGGCTGTGCTGCTGCTGCTGCTCATCACTGGGGTCACGGCCATCATCTGGAGGCAGCCCCAGGACCCCACTGCTCTTCACTTCAAGGTAGGTGACCTCATGTGCCCACAGTGTCCTCCTTGAGTGAAGGTCTGCGTGCTTTAGGTCTAAGCTTCCTTTGCTGGACCAGGGAGGAAGGGGAGTTGCTGAAACCTATGGATTCTTCCCTGGTCCACACTCAGTGCTTTACATGCACGATCTAAGTAGGTACTGAACACACAGCCTGAACCACATGGGGCAGGTCTCCCTCTCAGACGTCCAGGCCGTGCTCGGGGATGAACTGACTCTGCCACAGGCCCCTGCTCTGCCTGTCCTCCCGCTGGTGAGCGTCTTTGTGAACGTTTACCTGATGCTGCACATGAGCGGTTGGACCTGGGTCCTATTTGGCATCTGGATGGGGACTGGTAAGTGACTTTCTGGAGTAAAGAGGCCTCTTGGGTACCCGAACCCAATCTTCCTACCACCTCTCCCCTAAACTGTGTCAGCTGCCATAATAGGAGGCCTACTGGGCACTTATAAGTGAGGAGAGCGCCTGCTTTTACTCATCATCTCATTTCCCTCCTAGGATTCGCCATATACTTTGGATATGGGATCCGACACAGCTTGGAGGAGGACACTGAGCAACACAGCAGCCCCCGCCTCCCAACTGCTGGACAAAACCATCCCTGATGCTGAGTCATCTGAACCACAGGAGAGAGATGCTGTGTGGAATCCCTCCTTGCCCTGGAGGATCTGCTGGTTCGAGGGGCACTGTGAGCCTCTATGGACTGTGAAGGTGGAATGCATTTACAGCCGTGTATTTATTGCTAGTGGACAAAGTGACTTTAATGTTGCAAATGCTGAAGGAAGCATTTAAAAGCATAATCCATTCAGTTCAGTGGCTCAGTCGCGTCTGACTCTTTGCGACCCCATGAATCGCAGCACGCCAGGCCTCCCTGTCCATCACCAACTCCCGGAGTTCACTCAAATTCATGTTCATGGAGTCGGGTAATAGACATCCAGAAAAGAGAGTTTTCATGAGAAATGTACAGAAATGTAACCAGAAACCAGAGGAAGAAATAAAATATTAACTTGCACATAAGCAGTGTCTTCTTGTGCCTGTTGCCAGTGAAAACACGTAGATTGTCAGATGAGACGGAAACACAGGTAACCATATATTGTGAAAAGAGCTGTACTTTGGGGGTTTCCCTGGCAGTCCAGTGGTTAAGACTTGCCTTCTAATGCAGGGGGTGCCAGTTCAATCCCTGGTCGTGGGGTTAAGATCCCACATGCCTCAAGGCCAAAACCCCAAAACATAAAGCAGAAGCAATAAAGACTTTAAAAATGGTCCACATTAAAAAAAAAAATCTTAAAAAAAAAAAAAAAGAGTTGCACTTTAGGGAATTCCCTGGAGGTCCAGGATTTAGGACCCAGTGCTTTCATGGCCATGGCCAGGGTTCAATCCCTGGTTGGGGAACTCAGATCCTGCAAACTGTGCAGCATGGCCAAAAAATAAGAAAAAAATATATAAATGTGAATTTAAAAAAAGAGTTGCATTTTAAACATGAGAGAGCAAATGGGTTGGAAGCAGAAGGAAAGGAAGAGATACACTGTGCAAACCGTAACACAGGAAAGATGCATAGCCATATTAATTTAGATGAAAGAGATTTTAATAAAAACAGAATAATAATAGATAAATGGAATTACTTTACTGAGAAAGAGAAATGGTCACTTTCATCTCCCTCAGCTTTACTGGGATATATATCACACTGTATAATAAGCACTCTACTTTTCTATCATGGACTGTTAGAGTTAGATAGTAGAGATGATGAGGAAAAGTTCTTTAATTGAAAAATAAAACCCCTGCATTGCCAGAGGTGAGGAAAGAGGGTAGGAAGTAATGGTTGGTTGATGAATGGTTACGGTTGTGTGAAAGTTGCTCAGTCATGTCTGACTCTTTGCAACCCCATGGGCTTTACAGTCCCTGGAATTCTCCAGGCCAGAATACTGGAGTGGGTAGCCTTTCCCTTCTCCAGGGGATCTTCTTATCCCAGGGATCAAACCCAGTTCTCCTGTATTGCAGGCAGATTCTTTACCAGCTGAGCCATAGGGAAGACCACGGTTATGGTAGGGTGGAACTAAAAGATAGGAAGCGAAACTAGAGAAGTAAAAATAAAAAGACGTTACCAAAGAAAATAATGCTTGAAACTGAGATTATGGACACTGAGGACATTGATTATTATGAAGTACCCGACTGTTTGTGGGAATGAGCAGCTGCAGTAGAAAGAAGGAGGGATGGAGGTCAAGAAAATGAGCAGCAAAGTTGTTAAATGAGTTTTTAAAAAAAATAGATAGAAGAGGATAAACAGAATCAGGAAAGTCTTGCAAGTTCACCATCCTGCAAGTCTACTGAAATACGGGCTGGGAAACAATGGAGAGTGAAACTGCCGAGTGAAACTCTGATGGAGGAGGCTGACATCACCTGATTGCTGCTCTTCCCTTACCGCTGGGGGACAACCAGATATCCCGTGCTACCCGGTGTGCTGTAACAGGCAACACAGAACAGCGCCGGGAGCACAGTCCTGATGAAAAGCTGAATCAGAGTGTCCTCAAGCCTCCAGATCAACTACAGCTCATTGTGAACATAAGGGACAGATTCACAGTTCGAATGAAAACACAATCAGCCAAAACCAGAATGTTGACAATTCCCCGGGGCAGAAAAATGGTCCAGTATTCATACCAATTAAATAGTATGACTGATAGCCATTAAAAGGAACGCATTTGACTCAGTTCTAATGAGGTGGATGGACACAGAGCCTTTAATACAGAGTGAAGTAAGTCGGAAAAAGAACAAATATCCTACATTAACGCATATGTATGGAATCCAGAAAGATGGTGGTACTGATGAACCTATCTGTAGGCAGCAGTAGAGACGCAGACATAGAGAACAGACTGTGTCCACAGTGGGGGAAAGAGAGGGTGGGGCGAATTGAGAGAGGAGCATTGAAACATTTCCATTACCAGGTGTAAAGCAGATCGCTAATGGGAAGTTGCTCTATAACCCAGGGAGCTCAGACCCAGTGCTCTGTGACAACCTAGAGGGGTGGATGGGGTGGGAGGTGGGAGAGGAGGCCCAAGAGGGAGAGGAGATACGTGCACCTATGGCTGATTCATGGCGATGTATGGCGGAAACCAATAAGCCATTGTAAAGCAATTATCCTCCAATTAAAAATTATTTTAAAAATGTGTGAAATGGATTCCAGATGAACTGTCTCCAGTGCCCCCTGTTGTTCATGTGGGGAGTGGTGCTCTTTCCTTCTTAGTCTCTGATGCCTATTTCAGTTCCTGGCACAGAGTTGTCTCTATGGCAACGTTAAATGCCTGAACGCTGTCCACTACTTCCTTTGCCTGGCCACACATTTTATGCAGTAGTGACATCATATTGTGGAAACAGTTAAACTGTGCTGCTCTTGGAACAGAAACACGTCCCCCCTTTATCCTCTAGGGTTTTTTGACCGAAGTCTGCAAAAAAGACACAGAAAAGACAAATTACCAGGAGGAAGGATTATATACCGGAGACAACAGAAGTATAACTTGCGAAATGATCAAAGCTACGGGCTTCTGTACCTAATTTAGTAGAGGGGTGTAGGGAGAAAGGGTTTCATTGAAAGAACAAATGGGTTTCTTTGGGAAAGACAAATAAATTAAGAAACCAGAGATGAAACACTTTATAATAATGTTTGTCTCTACAGGTGTGAGTGGTCTTTCCTGCTTCTTCAGGCTAGAAAACTCTGAGAGAGTGAATTTTTTTTTTTAATGTAAATGTCTTTGTTTTAAATTGGAGGATAATTGCCTTACAACTTTGTGTTGGTTCCTGCCATACATCCGCATGAATCAGCCTTGGGTAGACCTGTGTCCCCTCCCTCTCGAGCCTCCCTCCGACCACATCCCACCCCTCTGGGTGTCACAGAGCATCAGGTCTGAGCTCCCTGCGTCATACGGCAAGTTTCCACCGGCCATCTGCTTCACACATGGTCTCGTGTATGTCTCCGTGCTACTCTCTCAATGCGTCCCACCCTCTCCTTCCCCCACGGTGTCCACAATTATTGTCATAGTTTTACTCACTGTCCTCCTCTCGGGAGCAGCCTCTCCCCAGAGGGGGACTTTCTGGCAGCCGTACTTACCAGAACTTTCTGCTTTGAGTCTGATAAGAGAGGGTCTGAGAAGACTTCTTCCTGCATCCATTGCATCTCCAATGTCTCCTTTTAAAGTAATCCTCCTGACTACTGAGCCTGTGCTCTGGAGCCCCTGTGCCACAGCTGAAGCCTGTGACCCCAGGGTCCATGCTCCCCAACAAGAGAAGCCTGAGCACCGCGGCTAGAGAGCAGCCCGCTCCCCCATCACTGCAAATGGAGAAAGCCCCCGCAGCATGAAGACCCTGCCCAGCCAACAAGAAACACAGAAGTGGCTCAGACGGTCAAGACTCTGCCTGCAATGGGGGAGACCCTGGTGCAAACACTGAGTTGGGAGAATCCCCTGGAGAAAGAAACAGCAACCTACTCCAGTACTCTCTCCTGGAGAATCTGATGAACAGAGGAGCCCGGTGGGCTACAGTCCATGATGTCACAAAGAGTTGGACACGACTGAGCAACTAACACTACACTTTTCCTACCAGCTTTCGGGTTTCAAATGAGTCTTCACTCGACCAACTAAAACTTTCTGGAATAGGTTAAGCCATTTCATCTTGTGTGGCTGTTTGGGTTTTGCTTTCTTTTGTTTAGTTTACAATATTATTAATCAACTACACTTCAATGTTAAAAAAAGTTAATGTGAGAGTCAGTCAAGTACTGCATTTATGTCTCCTTTTACTCCCTGACAGCTCAGTTGGTAAAGAATCCTCCTGCAACGCAGGAGACCCCGGTTCAATTCCTGACTCAGGAAGATCCGTTGCAGAATGGATAGGCTACCCACTCCAGTATTCTTGAGTTTCCTTTGTGTCTCAGCTGGTTAAGAATCCACCTGCAATGTGGGAGACCTGGGTTTGATCCCTGGGTTGGGAAGATCCCCTGGAGAAGGAAAAGGCTACCCACTCCAGTATTCTGGCCTGGAGAATCCCATGGGGTCACAAAGAGTCAGAGAGGACTGAGCGACTTTCACTTCGCTTTGCTGGTTTGTGCCCAGTAGTTTTACATGTGGGTCACTTGACTCGGGTCAGAATCTAGTCAACACTTCACTAGCATCCTCCAAAGCTGCAACATTCCCCTCTCACTCTCGGGTTTTCCTTCCAGGAGGAGCAGAGCTCCTGATCTCTTGCATCGTTTTCCTTCTCTGTCTCTGTGCTCAGCTCTCCTAGCAAACAGAGCTCCCTGAAGAAATGGACCAAGTCACACCCCCTTTACCCTCTTCCATGCTTTGTGCAAGGCTGAGTGCATGTGAGATGCTGGTTCCATGTTTGTTACTTGAATTCACATCAGAGGCTTTAAGCTCCCCTTCTCCTGGTTGGGGTCCAGCTGGGCTTGTGTGTCCCCCCACGCTGGGCTGTCTCAGGTCATGTGCAGACAGTGGGGAGTCCAGCAAGAGGACTGGGAGGGAGCAGGGTTGTAAGTCGGGTCCCAAGTCTTACAGCTCACACATCTCATGGTCCTTTATGATCAAATGAGTTCAAGTGCCCATAGAAAGACTCAATAAACAATCTAACAGGAAGAAAAGAGTTTTATTTGAGCCAAGCTGAGCACTATAGCCTGGGAGGCAGCCACTTAAATAACTCTGAAGAACTGCTCTGGTTTTCTTTTTTTTTTTGCCCAGCTTCATGGCATGAAGAAGGAGGCGAGGGTGGAAGGTCCTTAGTTCTCAAACCAGGGATCGAACCCATGCCCACTGTAGAGGACGTACAGGGTACTGCCAGGGAATTCTCAGAACTGTTGCACTGAAGCGTAGTTTCCAGCACAGTCTTATACCACATCCAAACAGAGAACATGCATCGCACATGACAGGGTGTATTCCTTCAAGGTTTCAAAAGAGACAGACTTAGTGTGTAGACAGTGAGACAGCAGGACCCTGGTGTCCGGGAAGGGAACCTTATCCTGGAGGGAGTGTTAACATGGACGCCACGAGAAGGGAGTGACTCGTTCTTATCTTCACACCAGATGCTCTTCACCTCAGTGGTTAAAGCAGATGAGCTGTGAGGGTTAGACAGGCTGTTTCAGTTCACGCACAGTTCAAGATGAAGCATGTATAAGCAAAATGACTTCCCCATACCTCAATATGTGAACATGTTCTGTATCATAAGCAGATAAAAATCTTAAAACTTTACGGTCTAGCAATTCTACCTCTGAGGATATACCAAAAAGAACTGAAAGTACACTGTGGAAGAGATATTTGTACACCCTTGGTCATGGCAGCATTTTTCACAATAACTAAAACATGAAAGCAACCCAAGTGCCCACTGACCAGATATGTACCAGTAATAGAGTATTACTCAGCACTAGAAAGGAAGGGAATTCTAACACATGATGGATGCACCTTGCAGATATCATACGCAGTAAAATAACAGTGACTACACTTGAGAAATATTGTGTGATTCCATTTAAGTGAAGGCTCTAGAGTCATCAGACTCACAGAGACAGAAAGTAGAATGGTGATTGCCAGGAACCGGAAAAGGAAAAAGAAGGAATTGTTGTTTAACGGGAACGGAGATTCAGCGTTGCCAGGTGAAAAATGTTCTGGAATTTGGTTGCACAAAATATGAATATACCTAGCATGACTGAGGCGCTTTCCAGGTGGCACTAGTGGTAAAGAACCCAGGTGCCCATGCAGGAGATGTAGGAGACCTGGATTCAGTCCCTGGGTTGGGAAGATCCCCTGGAGGAGGAAGTGGCAACCCACTCCAGTATTCTTGCCTGGAGACTCCCACGGGCAGAGCAGCCTGGCGGGGTTGCAAAGAGTCACACACGACTCAAGCAACTTAGCACACACACACAAAACATGATTGAACTGGACACTTAACGTGAATTAAACGGTAAATTTTGTTATGTGTACTTTACTACAACAAAGAAAACATCTCAGGGCCTTCCCTGGTGGTAGAGAATCTGCTGGCCAATGCAGGGAACTCAGGTTCGATCCCTATTCCAGGAAGATTCAACACACCTTAGAGCGACTAAACCTGTGCCCTGCAATCCCTGAGCCCGCTCTTAGAGCCAGGAACACTGAGGCCACAAGGCACAGCTAGTGCAGCCGGCCCGCCCCAGAGCCTGTGCTCCACAACCAGAGAAGTCGCAGCCGAGAGAAGGTGCTGCACCGCCACAGAGCAGCCCCCACTCGCTGCAACTAGACAAAGCCTGCGCGCAGCCACAAAGACCGAGCACACCAATCAATAACCTAATTACTTAATAAAAAATCATCTTAACTGCCTATAAAAAAGAAAACCCTCTCAGAACCTCTCCCGAGGGTAACCACAGAGGAGTCAGGGCTGATAGCAACACGGCAGATGGTCCCCGCCCGCCCAGCCCCATCTCCACCCCACCAACCCAGGGGTGAGGACTGTCTGCTGTGCTCAGGACTCCCCGCTTCGGTTCTTGGAGAGGTCTCAGCTCCAGCCCCACACGGCTTACCTTCAGCCTCCCTGACTGACCCAGGTCTCCAGGCTCTGCTCCAAGGATCCAGTAAGTCTCGGGTCACCCTCTCCTGTGGGAGACTGGGCGCTGAGTTCACATCCTCCTAAAGAGACCTCTGCAACCCCAGAGTGCGCGGGGTCAGCCCGGATCCAGCCTGAGGGTGGAGAGACCCATTTTCCAGATGAAAGCAGGAGCTGGGAGCTCTTGTGTTTTGTGTGAGAATCAGTGGGGTGGGGGGGGCAGCAGGAGGGGAGGTTGGATCAGTGTCTGGAGGTTCTTGCATGTGTGCTAAGTCACTTCAGCCTGTCTGACTCTTTGCGACCCTGTGGCCTGTAGCCCGCCAGGCTCCTCTGTCCATGGGATTCTCCCGGTAAGAGTACTGGAGTAGATTGCCATTTCCTCCTCCAGGGGATCTTCCCAACCCAGGGATCAAACCAGAGTCTCCTACGTCTCCTACATTGGCTGCTGCTGCTAAGTTGCTTCAGTCGCGTCCGACTCTATGCGACCCCATAGACGGCAGCCCACCAGGCTCCCCTGTTCCTGGGATTCTCCAGGCAAGAACACTGGAGAGGGTTGCCATGTCCTTCTCCAATGCATAAAAGTGGAAAGTAAAAGTGAAGTTGCAGGCAGGCTATTTATCACTCTTTTCTTTTGGGGGGGGGGGTGTACTTGTGCTCAAACAATAGTGAAGATTGTCCTTAAACAGGGCCTATAATATGTGGGCCACTCACCTCAGTCTCTTGTATACCGTCCGCCTTTTGAATCTATGAGCTCCTCATCTGCTGATACAAGGGAACTGTAAAGGACTTGCGTGTCAGCAGATGTTGGTGTCTGTAGGGGATGATGGTAGGTTGTTGTTCAGTCACTCAGTCATGTCTGTCTCTTCGCGACCCTGTGGACTGTGGCACACCAGGCTTCCCTGGCCTTCACCATCTCCCGAGTTTCCTCCAGTTAATGCTATGTTGATTTATATTAAATCACCTTAGGGTTTGTTACACCCAGCAACTCTTTGAAGCTGGTCTCTATTACTTATCATTGGCAACAACAACAGCAAAAAGGTAGTAAAATGTACATGACATAATATTTGCCATCATAACCGTTCTTTTAAAAATTCAGCCCCAGCCCCCACACGGTTCTCAGTTCCCCCTCGGGGATCTGTGGGTGGGGTAGTTCCCCCACCAGGGATCACATGCAGGTCCATGGCAGTGAAAGTTCTCACTCTGAGCCACTGGCTGCCAGGGATTCCCATCTGCAGCATTTTTAAGTGCACAGTTCATAATGGTAAGTGTATTTACATTGCTGTCCAGCCAATCTGAAGAGCTCTTTTGCATCTTGTAAAATGGAAACTGTGCCCCATGTAACAACACCTCCCCATTTCCCCCTTAACCCCAGCCCCTGGCAAACCACCATTCTACTTTCTGTCTCTGTGGCTCTGACTCTTCTCGATACTTCATGGAAGTGGAATCATACAACATTTTTATATTGGCGAGTGGCTTGAGGGTGGCTCAGATGGTAAAGAATCTGCCTGCAGTGCAGGAGATCTGGGTTGGGACGATCCCCTGGAGGAGGGCATGGCAACCCACTCCAGTATCCTTGCCTGGAGAACCCCATGGACAGAGGAGTCAGAGGGGTTGTAAAGACGTGACTGAGCAACTGACACGCAGACAAGGGAGTGACAGGAAGCTTTCTCCAAGCCTTCCGGGTCTTCATTACCTTTATATCATGAAGAATCCCTGAGCCAAAGTGGCACATTTGGGAAGACGAATTCTCGCCCCTCTCACTTCTCTTCAAGCAAATCTTCGAGTAACCTTGAAATATATAAAAATCTTCTTTACATTTGAAGAAACCAAAGTTCACACAGAGAGAACTTGCTCAGTGTGTCCTTTTACACCCGCTCCCCATCCCTCCATTCCTAAGTGCAATTGAGCTTCCAGGGTCAAGGGCAGATGGACATCATTGATGACTTCATGGCTTGCTTTCTCAGCAGATCGTAGCCCCCTCAACTATGTCTACGATGCTGGGTCAGTATCTTCGCCAGTTTGGTCAGAAGCTGGTCCGCAGGAAGCCACAGTTCAGGGAGGAACCTGAGAGTTCTGAGACCCATCGTCCTCTGAACACCCTGGACCTGGTGGTGATAGGTTTGGACAACATGCTGGGAGCTGGCATGTACATCCTGATTGGGGGAGTGGCCAAATATGTTGCTGGACCAGCAATCACCCTTTCCTTACTGGTGGCCGGCCTGACTACTGTGTTGTCTGGGCTCTGCTATGTCGAGTTGGCAGCCAGAGTAGAAAGACCTGTTTCTGGGTATTTCGTCAGCTATGTTACAATGGGACAACTGTACGCCTTCATCACTGGCTGGAAACTCTTACTGCATTTAATTATCGGTGAGATGATGGGGAGCGGGGAGAAGTGGGCCTTAAGATACAGAAAGTAGGAGAGATGAGTGGGGGCTTCACTCATTCATCAGAACCCTGTTATCCACCCTCGGGGCAGGGTTGGGAGAGGGGGAATGGTGGCAGGAAAACTGCACAACCTCATTGCACACAGGTCTATCCTGCTTTCCTTAAGTGATGGACGGAGAAACCAGAGGAAAGGGAACTGGAGGGCGCGGGTGAGAGGGAGGCAAGTCCCTAGGCTCATCCCCTGACCACAGTGAAGTCTTTGCTCAGCTGTTGCCTTCCTGGATTTTCCCTTACACCTCAACTTAACAATTCAACTCTGATCTCGTCCCTCCTACTCCCATTTACCTGTGTTTCTTTGTTTTCCATCACTTCTGTCTCCTAGCATATTAAACAGTTGGCCTTTTTGTGAATCACCTGGGTCTCCCCTGTCCACCCCATGAGAAACTCTTTGAGATCAGGTGTTTTTTTGCTCACCTCCTGCCCCAAATATCTCACACGGCGCATAACAGGCATTCAAATTCTGTCTGCTTGTAAACATTCCTCCTTCTGTTGCTGCAGCCACTGCCTGTATAGCCCGGGCCTGGAGCTCCACCTTTGACAGCCTGATTGGGAACCACATCTCTGAGGCATTAGCGGGAACTTTCTCTCTGCAAATGCCCTACTTCCTGGCCTCATTTCCAGACTTTCTTGCCCTGGGCCTGGTGCTGCTGCTCACAGGTGAGAGGAGACCAGAGACAGAAAGGG